>CM029474.1:28288608-28482785 GCA_017140325.1 Eucalyptus leucophloia subsp. euroa | reverse complement strand
GAACCCAAACACATTCCAAACACTGAAATAGGTTTATAAATTTTAATGAAGTCCCAAATTCATTCATTGAGTATAGGAGAAATTGAAGACTTAATCATTAAGTATCCGATTTATTTTGAATAAAAATGGAGAAATAAATTATACAATACCTTAAATTGCGTATTCTACTTCAGAAAAAAAATGATTTTTTTGGTTATATTATTAGTCGAGTTTGAGTTTCGAGATACTCTTCATTTTAAATACCAAACTAGTCGCAAACCCTTTCTTTCAATCAAATTAAGCTCGACCTGCAACCAACGATCCGAATATGTTCTTATAGGTTTTGGGTGGGTCAAAAGTTTGATTTATTTCAACCCACTATAATCCCTATTGGAGAGAGCTTTGGGTAGCGTATGGTTGGACTTTTGAAATGGGTTTTAGAAAAATGCGAAGACTTTTAGTTGAGGAAAATACAAATTATGTTTGGTAAAAAATATTTTGTAAAGCAACTTTGGATTAAGCAGTATTCAGTGATTTCTTTTTTTCTGCAAGGGCTTTGCTGTAATTTTTCTGTTTTTTTTTTTTTAATTCAGGGTTAGCGCATTTCACCCAAGCTTAATCGTCACTTAAGCAGCTGCGTAGACCTTGGGCATTAGTGTTTGGGTTACGCAACCTCATTGGCCGCCTCCTATAAAGAAGATAATGGGAAAACAACGATAAAATCAAAAACTAAAGAATTGGTAAAGGTAATTTTGAAAGAAAAAATTATTTAACCTTATAAATAGTATTTTTTAAGTTTTCAGCTTTTCGTCTAAAACGCTTTAAGAAAGCTTGTCAAGCACTCTAAATTTTACCCAAAAGGCTTTAAGCCTTCAAATCCTTTGGAATTATTGAACCTTCTAAAATCCTGGGCCAATCGCAGCCTTAGCCCTTAACTTTGACTACCTGTCTTTTCACTACTTTTTGATGATAGAATAACTGGACTCGAAGGCATAAGCTAAAAAGGCATAGTTAGGAGGCAAACTGTGTCTTCATTACATGACCGAGAAAGCATGCTTTCAATATGCTTTCAATATATCTTAGTAATTGTGATGCCAAGTCCTTTCTCATTCATGGTGTGTTCAATAAAGCACATCGTTCATGGAA
The DNA here is from genome assembly GCA_017140325.1 of Eucalyptus leucophloia subsp. euroa. NCBI lineage: Eukaryota > Viridiplantae > Streptophyta > Magnoliopsida > Myrtales > Myrtaceae > Eucalyptus > Eucalyptus leucophloia. Next base: position 28,481,660 of record CM029474.1, on the reverse strand, counting down.
AACTTAATTAAACAATGATGAAACTATGCAGATGTCGGAGGCAACAATCATGTCGCTGACCCTGGCGACAGATGATAGAGAAGTTTCATTGGGATTAGACTTGTGGTCCATTCGTTTCACATAAGATAGTTTTTATAAATGTATTTTTTAAATTAAAGTTGCTCGATTTACAAAATAAACAAGTCAAGAAACATTTTCTACCAACGAAGAAAACCTTTTCAAAAGCAGGGAAAATATTTTCCCATTTTCCACCAATTCTTTCTTTCATCGCTCATTTTAGTTATTTTATTTTATTTTCTTTTTTAAATTCTAATTTTCAATTTTTTTTTTTTTTTCTTTTTTTCTTCTTCTTCGCTGGACACCACGACAAGAGGTCGGTGGCTAATTAAAGGTGCAAGGCTGAGCATCGCCAGAGGGCGACAAGGCTAAGCCTCATTGCAAATCGACAATGCCCAAGCGTCACCAAAGGCCACAAGGCTCGGGCCTCACGGATCGGCAACGCTGAGCATCGCTAGAAGGCGCGAGGCTCAAGCTCACAATCGGTGACACTTGAGCGTCACTATAGCGGGAGGCTCAAGCCTCCAGATTGGTGATGCTCAAGCATCACCAAGGGGCGCCGAGGCCCAAGCTTCACCCTATGGCAAAGCTCGTTGGCTATCGCCATGGTCGACAATTGATTGAGAAAAAATAAAAAAGAAAGAAAAGGGAAAAAAAAATAAAACAAAGAGAAGAAAAATAAAAGAAAACAAAATTAATAAAAATAATAATTTTTAATTTTTTAAAAGAAAAGAAAAATAAAAAAATAACATAAGAAAATATAAATATAAATATAAATGATCAAAATGAGTGCAATCAAGAAAATTAAATTAGATACTAAATGATAGAAAATATTTTTCAATTCATTTTCAGATTTTTTTAACGAATAAAAAAACATAATTTTCTGAAAATGACTTTTTAAAAAATATTTTTTTAAAACATAATATTTTTCACTTAAATGAAGCAACCTTAATGTTTCTAATAAGTTTCTTATGATTGGGGGATGATATCGTACTAACATTGTCATTTCAGAGAAAAGATGTAGCAATTGCGTCTCACGATACTAAATGATATTACGTAAATCGAATGAAAGTCATTTTCGGTGGATGGTGTTACATTAGTTCCCACAAAAGATATTACACTGATTCGTGCATAATTTACCGCTGCCTCGTGGATTCCACATGTTTCCCGGTCAATGAAGTCGACTTCATATACAGGCGTGTTACTAGGCCAGCTTTCATCGTCACTAAGATCTTGTCAATCAACCTTATTGGTCAAGTGAGGGTTTCTTCTGACCAAAAAACAAGAAGTGGAGTTCTCTTGCTCCTATCTCTAAAAACTAAATTAGATACTGAATGATAGAAAAAAAATTTCAATTCATTTGCAGATTTTAACGTAATACTGAAAAATATAATTTTTCTTAAAATATGACTTTTTAAAAAATATTTTTTTAAAACGTAAGATTTTTCGCAAAACGAAACAACTTTAATGTTTCTAATAAGTTTCTTAGTGATCAGGATCATATCGTACTAACAGCATTTCAGAGAAAAGATGTAGCAATTGCATTCACGATACTAATTGATATTACGTGTAAATCGAATGAAAGTCATTTTCGGCGGAATGATGTTACACTACTTCCCACAAAAGATATTTCACTGATTCGTGCATAATTTATCGCTGCCTCGTGGATTCCCACATGTTTCCCGTTCAATGAAGTCGACTTCAGATACAGGCGTGTTGGTAGGCTAGCTTTCATCATCACTAAGATCTTGTCAATCAACCTTATTGTTCAAGTGGGGGTTCTCTTCTGACCAAAAAACAAGAAGTGGGGTTCTCTTGCTCCTATCTCAAAAACTATAGCGTAAAAAACAATCTTCTTATGGGATTATGCCTCCACACATGAATCACGAGGTCTCCCTAGGTAGTAACATTTTGGGCCAACGAAATAAATACTATTATTTTACAAAAAATGAATTATTCAGATAATGTTTTCGAAAATATTACTTATATTGCTTAAAATAATTAATCAATAAAAAATATTTTTATTAACGACATATTTTTGTGGATGATGAAAATATTTTTCATTTATTCATTTTTACAAGCAATATAAGTGATTATTTTTAAGAAAATATTTTTCAAATCATTCAATTTCCGTCAATCTATTAAAGCCTAAATAAGATCGGAGCAAAGTTTAGGCAAGTCATCCAAACGAAAAACCATATAAATTTGGTTTAGCGCATAATCAAACATGTATTGTCTATCTTTTATTGTCTAGAAGTTCCTACTATATTGATCCTATATAATTTCTTATTGTGCTTTGATTAAAAAGATATTATCAAGATTAGGCATTTAGCGAGATTCTCTACAAAGACAAATTCTACCACTTTTTTCCCCCTTGGGCTATTTTTACTCCCCACACCTTTGTTCCATCCACCAACTGTCATTGCTTTAACTTTGATCTGACGCCTAAGTAGCATAACAATAACAATAATCATGATGATGATGATGATGATGATTTTTAAATAAATGAAACTTAGCTTTTTCCATGCATCAAACCTTTAATCTTTCTTTCATCTCCATGTCATTTACGAAAAAGCACGTGCATCCTTCAAAAATTGCACATATTATATGCTTAATAATTTGCCACATGATACGACACAATTTTAACAATTTTGCATACACAATGATTATATTCATGCAAATGAGGAATTATTGTTTTGTATAATTAGTGAATTTGCAGAAAAAAAATTGTCCAGAAAGTACTACATTTATTATACAGTAGTTAATTTAGTTCTAAACATTTTGACGATTTACAGTCCTTCGGGCAATTATGGCTAGAAATTGCTAATATAGATGACGGCTGTCCTACATGGCTTGGCCGCCACTAACATTGATAATTTTTGGATTTTTTTTTAATTTTCTGATTTTTTTAAAAAAAATTCTCTTTCTTTCCTTTCTTTCTTCTCTTTCTTTTCATTTTACCTTGCGGTTGGTAGGACCACATAATTTATAACTAAATTGATTGCCATACGATAGATTTAGTATTCTTTAAATAATCATCCTCAACTTTTTGATACTATTTTCAAACTCAAAGCAAATGTCAAGATGACCACCTTAAGTTTGAGGGGCATCAACTTTGAGTTTCAAGGGATGTGCTATATATAATGGCGCAATGGAGATGACACTAATACACTATGTATCATGCAAATGATCGAAATATTTAAGATTCATCTTTATAAGCATTCCGCATTTGTATGATCGGGTAGCTCCAATCTTTCTGTAATTGAAATGCCAAACAGAAAAAAGAAAATGGGATTGTGTAGATACATAAATCGTAACCTATTCATATCATAGATTTTGTTATAAATACAGAACAAAGTACTTAAACTAAATTTTAGTTACAATTTACTTTCAAATTATATTGTCACTTCTAAACAACACCTCATGCTCCTTTAAATTTTATATCTTTTTTTTCTCAGAGACATTAAATTATTTGGCTTCCATTTTTTCACTATTTGAATGCCTATATAGCATATTAAATATGAGAAAGTAAGTAAAAAAAATTATAACTTATATCCATGATACAACCAAATTAAAATTTATAAATTGGGGAAAATAACTAAATTGAAGCATTAATAAATGCAAATTATGTTAATGACCAACTGTTGGTGATGGAATTTGCACAAGAAAAGGAAGGAGTATGTGAATATGCCTATTTGAAAAACAAATCAAGGGAGTTCTAGATATGCATTATTAGGAAAGAAACATTGCAAATTTCTTTAAAATGAAATGGCATATTGCATATGCTCACGTGACGTCAAATGTTTACCAAAAAGAAAAGGAAGAATCCCGCCCCCCCCCCTCCCCCAAAAAAAGTAAACTAAAATATATGGAATTGAAAGATGATATTGGAAAAAAAATATATGGAATTGAAAGATGATATTGGAAAAATCAATTCTAAATCTCTTTAAGTAGAGAATAGCCAATGGTGAAAGAGAAAGAAACGACTTTACTCTAAAGAAGATTCTACACAAATTAGATTGCTAACTTTTCCTTACATTTCGACCAAAACAAGAAAAACTTTTTCTGCATCAGGTTGATTGAAGATTCCGACAAACGGTGCAAAGTTATCATTTATGCTTCTTTTGTTTTTTTTTTTTTTTTTTTAATCGATTCATAGAATATTACATATTCAGACTATACTATACATTTATATTATGATTCAATGGATATTGCAATGTTATATCTAACATTTTTTTAATCGAAGGATAAACATGCATTATGGGGTGCATACCCATTTAAATAAAAGTCCTTGTAAACTCTATAGGAGAATTCAACTGATATGTATATTAATTTCATTAGAATTTTTTGCATATTATTTATTTTTTTCTTTCTCCAAAAATTCACATAAATACTAGCATTTTAAACAATATAACAAATATCACCTTAGACCCCTGCAACACACAAATTACCCTGCCATTGGGTCAATTGACTAAGGATGGCAAATGGGTGGGTCGGGTTGGGTATGGGTCGGGTCAAAAATGAGTCGACCATATTTGACTCATTTAACCTGTTTTGAACCATATTCTTGTAGTATAAATCTAGTGACTCATACCCGACTCGACTCATATCCGACCCATACATAGCCCAACCCATATTGCTAAAACCTATTAATATTCTAGGAAAATCCACTTCTACTATATGCTAATTGGATTAAAACTTCAAATTAAATTAAAAATAGTAAATAAAATAAAAAAATTTAAAAAAAAACCTATAAAATGAAATATTTATAAAAATAGAAAATTTTAATAAAAAATTATAATTCTTTTTAAAATACTTTTTAAAAAATCGAATTTTTATTTTTAAATATAATTGTTAATTATTTTTATTTTTTAAAAATATAATTTTTAATTTTTAATAATTATTTTCTTTTTCTCTTTTTCTTTTCTTTTTTCTTCTTCTTGACGGCCCAGAGACCACGAGAACAACCGATGACCGGCAACGGGTGAGATCAAGCTCGCCGGTGTTAGGTGAGGCTCGATCTTCCGATTCGGCAAGGTGAGGCCTCACCCAAGACCGGTGAGCTTGAGTCTCGCTAGATCCATCGAGACTCGAGCTCGCCGGCGTTGGGCAAGGCTCGATCTCGCCAATCTAGCAAGGCCGAGGCCTCGCCCAATGCCGGCAAGCTTGAGCCTCGCCGGATCGGCAAGCTCGAGCCTTGCCGAGATCGGCAATCGGCGAGATCGAGCCTCGCCCAACGTCGGCGAGCTCATGTCTCACGGTTCGGCGAGGCTCGAGCCTTGCCGGGTCGACGAGGCTCAAGCCTCACCAGTTGTTGGCGACCTGCCAGCGAGCTTGAGCCTCGCTTGGCCTGTCGCCGGTTGGCGGCCGGTAAGGAAGGAAGAAGAAAAAAAAGAAAAAAAGAAAAAAATGAAAAATGATTATAATTTCGATTTTCTATAAAAAAATATTTTTATAAAGTTAAAAAAATCAATGAGTTTAAACTTTAAAGTGGCTTTCCTTTCATTTCTTAATAACTCATTTAGACCCTTTTTTTTTGTGTTTTATTTTCTCATACCCATTTTGGACTCATATTTAACTTTCACTTGACTCATTTTTTTATTCATATTTAACTTTCACTTAACTTATTTAACTCAAAATAGGTCATAATATGGGTTTATGACCCATTTTGCCAACTCTACAGCGACTCCTACTAACCATACCCCATCATTGCCAGTGCTTCCACGATGATGGTGGGCAACGATGGCGAGAGCTACTAGGTTCCTCTCCTTTTTTTTTTTATTACCTTATTTTGTATATTCAATTTAAATAAAATTTATATTAAAAATAATATTAAGACCAAAATCATCATCGTTCTAATCTTATATTCATGTTTTAACCATGTTACATAGGAGAGGGAACATTTGGAAAAGCCGCAAAATTAGACGGAGTTATCTAAAAGACTCAATTGCACCAATATGATAAATTTTATGACGTGGCTACACTTTTTATAAGTTTTAGGACTCATTTGTACTTGTGACAAATTTTAATACTTCCAATGCACTTATTTTATTTCTTAATAAATTGATCTTGGAAGATCTTTTAAATGTCAATCTTTTGCATACATGGGACATGTGTGCACCTTTTCTACAATTTTATATCGGAAGTTGATTAGGGTATTCTGGGAATTAGGTTCATCTCTTACTTTATCTTCCCATAGAAGAATATGATCATGGAGGGGTTGCGTCCTTTCCAGATCGTGAATAATCGAGTCCCTTTTCACGGGAAATAATGTAGTCCGGGTAAGACGTCATGATTTGCGGACTTTACACGTGACCTTCATAATGAAAGAAAATCTATGCGAAAACATATGATTCGTGCATTAGATTTTACACCCGTTTACTCAATATAATAAAGAAATAAAAATGTAAAAGCATGATTCACGGCATTCGTATGCTTTTCATCAATAAGATCACGTTACCAGTCCAAGTTCCTTCATTGAGATAAGTAAAATGAATGTTATAACTTTCAACCTTTACAATCATTTAAGTGTTATGACTTTTAAAGCCTAATATAGGCTCTTTTCTTTACTTGAAAATCTCATGTGACCATTAATTTCATATATAACTCATTAGAAATTAATGTCACGTAATATGTGTTCATAAAATTCTAAATGCAAATGGATGTGTCGAACAAGAGTACTTGTAATAATGAGAAATGAAATCATCCCATAGAGATTAATGATTAATAAACCTATTAAATACTAAAATTGGACTAATTTAAAAATTTACCTAATAGTTCAAAACAAAATTGAAAATAAATTAAAATTTACAATTTAAGAATGAAAATTTTGAAACTAAATGCAGTTAATCCATCAAATAAATATGTTAGAGCATATGATTTCATCATAATTACTAGATATGAATTTCAGATTAGTACACATACAAGAATGATATTAAACATGTGTCAGTGGTCTAAGTATAACAAACCTACTCAATTTATCAATCCATCATATCTCTATGTGAATTTAAATAAATAAGTATATTAAAATCAGTTAACATTCCTGATTTACAATGAATCTTTTGGACCATCATATCACTGAAAGCCACACAAATAACATCATATATCTCTATTCACATTTAATTTATGGTTATATATTATAAGGAATAATTACATATTATTACTTCTCAATCTCAAACATGCACATCAAATCTTTCAAACAATGGTTAGTCAATCAAAAGTATTAAGCACGATAATATATAACTCACATGAATGAAGTCACATGCAAAATATAAAAAATATAAAATTTATATCATCATGGTTATACCACATTGTAACCCTAAGAAAAGAAAATTTGAACATGATAGAAGAAGAAACAAAAATATAAATTAAACTCAACATCTTGAATCAAATAACAAGAATTTTGTTATCACTTTTTGTCTTATCTTCAAAATACTTGAAAAATTTCTAGAATAATGGAAAAACAATATAGATATAAAAACCTAACCGTTTCCCCAAGCTCTTAATGTTATTTTATTTATAGGATACATCCAAGACTCTTATCATAAAAAAATTGCTTATTTTTCACATAAAATTAGGAAATAAATCATATAATCCATAATTTTGTGTCCACCTTCCAATGCTTTCGCATTAAATTAGGGAAAACCATAAAATCCCTTATTTGCATCCAACTTCTAACACTTCCTGGTTTGAATTTCTGAATCAAATAATTCTTCCTTTCCTTCTTTTTGCCATTTTTTCCTTGTTTTCTCCATGTCTCATATGTTGCATAAACAAGAAAAATTTGAGTAAATAGAAGAAAATTTAAATATTTTCTCACAAATATTGCATTGTTTGTTGCCTAAAATATGTAAAATAACTCTATTTTCATAGAGTCATCGATATTTCTAACAAGAAAATAGCCGAGATAGCTTAAGTGATCTACTTTTAAAAGTTTTTGACGTTTGAATTATCGTTTGAAATGTAAAAACAACAAAAGCGCATGCCAATACCAAAGTTATGGCACTGTTAATGGTGAATCCATTAGTTGTATATGTCCAAAAGATTTCATTTAGCTCCTATATCCCCCCTTTACTTTAGTAGTTGCAAAAGTATATTTCGTATAATTTCCATAGTTGGATGTCAAATATAACTCTCAGGTCAGCGTAGTAGACGTTAAAAAAAGTAAGCACAGAAAGTATAATTGTTCGGCTAAAAGGCATTTGAATTCACTTTCCTAAGGTAATAATCCGCAAAATACAACTTGGCCTCTCAAACTCTCTCACTAAAAACACACGAAAATTGAAATAGCTTTTCTGAGTAAATCAACAGTTATTTTTTACACGAAAAATTCAACAGTTATTAAAAATAAATTTCAAAATATTTTTGTTACAACTTTTCTTGGATTTCGAAATTCGGCAAAAGGAGAGTTTCTTAAGACAATTGAAGTCAAAGATGCACAAAGTGCCCAATCAAGGTTGAAAATAATCAAGCCAATCCAATGTGCAATATTCACTTTAGAACCATCCATTCATACAATCCTTACATAGATGTTTTATATGGAAATCCAATAGTTTTCTTTTATTTTTCCTTATTCACATTACAAACTCTCTAACAAGAAGCCAAATACCTCGTCTGGGGGAGATCATCAAGATGAAAATCCAAGTCCTTGCTGTACAAGATTTGTGTAATTTCTACGACCCCGATCTCTTCCTTGTAAAGAAAAATAATAACAAAGGGGCCCTCCAAATTAACCCCTTATTCAAAATAAAGAGTTTCAACAATACAAATTGCACATTATCCAGATGCCTTTATATTGTTTGAAACATCTCCTATAAGTAGAAACGACTTAGACCAGCAAGGAGAGAGATTATTATAAACAATCTTACCAGAAACAATTCACATCTATAAATATTTTTCTTACAAATGTAGGTGTACAATTTTTCCATATTATAGTGATAACGCCCTTTTTCGTTAACTAATAATATATTTCTTACTAAATTGATCTTGCAAAATCTTTCAAAAAATCTCAATCTTTTGTGGACACGTGAAACGTGTGCGCCTTTTCTCATAGATTACATTGGAAGTTGACTAGGGCATTCTTGGAAATTAATAAAAAGCAGGTGAAAGAGTATAATCATGGTGGGGTTGAGTTGAGTCCTCCGCCGACAGTGAAAAATCGAGCCCACTTTTTTCGGCAAATGACGTCGTCCGAGTTAATTAAAATAAAGAAAATAAAAAAATTGTTAAAAGTATATTTCATAACATTCGTGTGCTTTTTTCACCAATGGGTCCCCATACTATCCAGAACTTTTATTTAGGTACAAAAAATATGAAACATTGATGAAGTAAAAATCTCAATAATAGATTTGCCAGAAATAGAAGTTTAGAATGATGGTTCCAGAATATGCACTTATCATCACACGCTATATAATATCACAAAATTGTGTGAAGACATGGAATAAGAAAAATAAAGAGTTGCTTCAAGTTCCAAGTTTCACCTAGTACTCGAAACCTGCTCGTAGGAATGGGTTTCTTAATTTTCTTGAACTTGAAATCTCCTCTACATACCTTGAAATGTAAAACTGGACTAGTTTCCATTGGTTTCACATGCTCTAGATCTAATGCCAGCAAGATAATCACTCATCGAATTTGTGGATAAACATGGGTCCAGTATTTTCACTTTTTTCATCTCTACTATAAATTAAAAAAAAAAAAAAAGCAATATGCTTCAATCTGTTATTGTCATGTATTTCATACTTACAGAGCAGGCAGTATGCGATCTCTTCTATAAATCAGGAGGGAAAGTGAAAAGGAAAGGGAGATACGAATGTGCAGCTGGACAGGTTTCTTACTGATCGAGGTCAAATTACGGGATTTCGGACAAATACTCTAGAAATTGCTTCCAAGTACTGACTTATGTCAGGTGCAAAATTCGTTTTAGGCAAAACAATTGATTTACGCGTGGAGCGGATTAACCAGGTTCCATTATCATGAAACAACATCAGCTGCGACAAAAGATTTTTCATCAGTTCGCGAATAATGCATGTCTCCCTCATGGACCTCACGTATCTCACGTTATATAAACTCGGTAACATATACACGCATATTTATGTTGTACATGACAAATGACAGATCTTATAAATTGGCCAGATTCTCATCATCGCTAAAACCACATCTCATCAGCATGGTATCTTCCAAAACCGCATTATTGTAGCTTCGCCTAACACTTATTGGTAAGTGGGGTTCTCTTGCTCGTTTCTAAATAAATAAAGCTGACAATAATCTACTTCTGGAATTATGCTTTCACACGTGAATCATGAGTTCTCAATCCTATAATATATGAGTGTAATGTATAAATATAAGTATATTAAAATCAGTTAACATTCCCGATTTACAATGAATCTTTTGGACCATCATATCACTGAAAGCCGCATAAATAACATCATATATCTCCATTCACATTTAATTTATGATTATATATTCTAAGAAATAAATACATATTATCACTTCTCAATCCCAAACATGCACATCAAATCATTCAAATAATGATCAGTCACTCAAAAGTATTAAGCACAATAATATATAACTCGCATGAATGAAGTCATATGCAAAATATAAATTATATATATATATATATATATATATATATATATATATATATATATATGATATTTATATCATTATGTTCAGGCTACATCGTAACCCTAACAAAAGAAAATTAGAACATGATAGAAGAAGAAATGAAAATATAAATTAAACCCAACATATTGAATCAAATAACAAGAATTTTGTCATCACTTTTTGTCTTCTTTTCAAAATACTTGAAAAAATTCATGAACAATGGAAAAACAATATAAATATAAAAACCTAACTGTTTCCCCACGCTCTGCATGTTATTTTATTTATAGGATACATCCAAGACTCTTATCACAAAGAAATTGCTTATTTTTCACATAAAATTAGGAAATAAATCATATAATCCATAATTTTGTATCCACCTTCCAACGCTTTTGAATTAAATTAGGGAAAATCATAGAATCCCGAATTTGCAACCAACTTCTAACGCTTCTTGATTTGAATTTCTGAATCACATAATTCTTCATTTCCTTCTTTTTGTCATTTTTTCCTTATTTTCTCCATGTCTCATTATGCTGCATAAACAAGAAAATTTTGAGTAAATAGAAGAGAATTCAAGTATTTTCTCGCAAATATTGCATTGTTTGTTGCCTAAAATATATAAAATAACTCTATTTTCATAGAGTCATCAATATTTCTAAGAAGAAAATAGCTGAGATAACTTAAGTAATATGCTTTTAAAATTTTTTGACATTTAAATTATCGTTTGAAAAGTAAAAACAACAAAAGCACATGCCATACCAAAGTTATGGCGCTATTAATGGTGAACCCATTAGTTGTATACGTCCAAAAGATTTCACTTAGCTCCTATATCCCCCCCGTTCCCCTTTTACTTTAGTAGTTGCAAAAGTATATTTCGTATAATTTCCATAGTTGGATGTCAAAAATAACTCTCAGGTCAGCGTAGTAGAAGTTAAAAAAAGTAAGCATGGAAAATATAATTGTTCGGCTAAAAGGCATTTGAAATCACTTTCCTAAGGTAATAATCCGCAAAATACAACTTTTGAAAATGACGTGAACAATGTCATAATTTTCATATAATAATCATTTATGCATAATAATTTTAGATCAATTAAGTCTCATAACTTTTGAAAAATTGATCACCATAAATTATATAAATAGTCCTCCTTATCTGAAATATTTATGTGACATTAAATTAAAATCAAATCCTCCAAAAAAATTAATAATATGTAGATTTTTTTGGCAAAATAATCGTGGACATAATTTAAATGATCCAGTTTTAAAAATCATAACAATTAAATGATCTTTTGAAAAATTATGACACGATTATGGAAACCAGAATCATTCAGCTAGTAGATGTGTAAAATCACTTTCTTAAGGTAATAATGCCCCAATAATACTACTTAACCTCTCAAACTCTCTCAACATAACCACTAGAGTTTACTCCAATGGCCACCCTTCCAACTTGGAAGTGAGAGGTGGGGGGTTTGAATCCCCATCTTCTCAGGGATTGGGGTGGGGACACATTGTAAGGTGGCAGGGCAAAAGTCTAAGAGTGAGCCTTAGAATAGGAGTAGAGTAGGACCGAAAAAAAAAAAAAAAAAAACCCTCTCAACATAAATATAGGAAATTGGAGTAGTCGAATGAAGGAATATTTTCATATCAAAACAATGAAGCAACGTGTCTCGTGAACAGCCAACCATTAAATTGGACGAAATAGTTAATTTCCAATGGACATATTTATCTGCAAAGTCAACATTTATTAAAAATACATTTGGAAATTGTTCAATCACAACTATTCATGATTTTTGAATTTATGTAAAAATAGAAGCTTTTTGAGACAAGTCAAGCCCAAGATACCGCAAGTGCCCAAGTGCCCAAGTGCCTAGTCAATATTAAGGTGTCATTTATTTTGTGCAAAATGAATAATATAAAAAATATTTTCTTAAAAATTATTGTTTGAAATAATTAGTTAATGAAAAATGTTTCATTATCGATAATAATTTATGTTTAAGTATTTTAATGAACGAAGAAATTTATTTTATTCATTCATTTTTATAAGTGATACAAGCAATTATTTGTAGGAAAATGTTTATCAAATCGTTCATTTTTTACAGAATAAATGCATCCTAAATATAATCATGCTAATTTAATACGTAATATCCACTTAAGAGCCCATCTCTTCAAACATTCTTTGCATAAGTTTTCTCATGTATATGTAGTTTCCTTCTATTTTTTCCTACATGAGATTTTTTTTTTTTTTGGGATAATAGCACAAATGATTTTTGAACTTTGGGCCAATATGCAATATCATCTTTAAATTTTTAATTTGTTCAATGTAATCCATAAACTATTTTTAAATATTTAATGTAGTCCATAAACTAAATGAAAAATGTTTCAAACTTCAAAGACCACATTTATTCAAGAATTACATTGAACAAATTAAAAGTCCAACGACGTCATTGCACATTGGATCAAAGTTTATGAATCATATTGAATAAATTAAAAATTTAGGGACAAACCTTTAATAAAACCTTTGTTTCGGACTATTAATGTCATTTTCCCCTCTCTCTCTCTCTCTCTCTCTCTCTCTCTCTCTCTCTCTCTCTTTCTCGAGACCCACATTACAAACTCTCTCAAGAATTCCAATTGAGGAGACTGGTGTAATTCTACTGTAATCGTGGGTCACTGCCGATCTCATCCACTTTAAGAAGAACAACAAAAGGGGCCCTTCTATCCTCCGGAACATCTCCTATAAATAATGCCAACTTAGAACAGCATACTCACCTTCAAAGAGAGAAGCTCAAACACAGAGAGAGATGAATCCTCAAGTATCTTTCGTGGTGTTCGTCGCCGTCCTGATCGTAAGCTTTTCCATGCACTCTCATGCTTCTCCTTTAGATCACACTTTGTTGAGTACTGTCAAACCAACTAGTAACTCTCCAACCATAGAAGTTTCCAGTTGAAATAATAAAATTCTCTCAAGATTCCTTTTCAATGGATGATTGACCCTTTTATGGCCCTGACGTGACATTATATCATCACCTGTCAAATTTCTATGTTTGCCTTTTCAGTTCACTGGCACAGCAGTTGCTAGAACAGACCCGGGTGAGTACTGGGTGAGCATCATGAAAGAAGAGCCCATGCCAGAAGCAATTGAAGGCCTCCTCCATGTGATCAACCCCGCATCAGATCGACCTCATCTCACTTCTCTCCCCGAGAAGAAGGAGGCTGACTGCCACGGAGATGACAAGCTAGAGGACCATAAACGACTCATAGGTGATTTTGAGCCGAGGCCCGATGTCACAGCTTACGGGAACGATGCCAAGCTTCAACAGAAGAAATTCACGGAGGATATTGAGCCGAGGCCTGATGTCACGGCTTATGGGAACGATGCCAAGCTCCAACAGAAGAAGTTCGCAGAGGATTTTGAGCCGAGGCCTGATGTCACGGCTTATGGGAACGATGCCAAGCTCCAACAGAAGAAGTTCGCAGAGGATATTGAGCCGAGGCCTGATGTCACGGCTTATGGGAACGATGCCAAGCTCCAACAGAAGAAATTCGCAGAGGATTTTGAGCCGAGGCCTGATGTCACGGCTTATGGGAACGATGCCAAGCTCCAACAGAAGAAGTTCGCAGAGGATTTTGAGCCGAGGCCTGATGTCACGGCTTACGGGAACGATGCCAAGCTCCAACAGAAGAAGTTCGCAGAGGATTTCGAGCCGAGGCCTGATGTCACTGCTTATGGGAACGATGCCAAGCTCCAACAGAAGAAGTTCGTAGAGGATTTTGAGCCGAGGCCTGATGTCACGGCTTATGGGAACGATGCCAAGCTCCAACAGAAGAAGTTCGCAGAGGATTTTGAGCCGAGGCCTGATGTCACGGCTTATGGGAACGATGCCAAGGTCCAACAGAAGAAGTTCGCAGAGGATTTCGAGCCGAGGCCTGATGTCACGGCTTATGGGAACGATGCCAAGCTCCAACAGAAGAAGTTCGCAGGGGATTTCGAGCCGAGGCCTGATCTCACGGCTTATGGGGACGATGCCAAGCTCCAACAGAGGAAGTTCGCAGAGGATTTCGAGCCGAGGCCTGATGTCACGGCTTATGGGGACGATGCTCAACTCAAAGGGAAGAAGCCATTCGTGAATACATTCGAGCCAAGACCCGACGTAACAGCTTATGGCCAGAAGTGATGGTGAGAAGAGACAACCATGAGGTGTTACTGCTTCACGTAATGTATTTGATTTTAGTGCAGTATTGTGAATGTGTGTGTCGACAAAGCCGGTATATACCTCAAATAGAACTGATGTACGGCGATGGCGATTGTGGTGTGTCGCATGTTCTGGTGGTGGTTTGTCATTGCCTCGCAAATTCTCCTGGTCTGTTCTATGGCACTAGTGCAGTTCTATGATAATAAATAAAACGGGGTTTTTAGAGGCCTGTGCTTTCAGTAGATACTTTGCTCGTACGTGCGCCGCAGTTCTGATACCAACTAATGCCGGAAACTATCACGAGAGAAGAGACAAGAATCAAAGAAAGATAATCCCAAAGGCCGACACGGATTTGGAGAATCCTCCAGGCAATATATTCAATACGCGTTCCGTCCTATCTTAATCTCACTTGACCATGCTTTTGAGCTAGATTAAATCCAACAGAAGAAAAGGGTGAAGGGGAATAAGCAGTAAACAGCATGCACTCTATTAATATCCATAAAGGTACAAGGACTATAAGAGCTGAAATTGCATCCACTACTCACAACTGAAACGATAGAATAATAAGGAAAGAAAACAAAAGTAAGAAAAAAAATGGCAACTCGCCAAATTTTTAAGTCAATTTTGGCTCATGACAGTGGCACTCTCCAATCTTGTGAAAATTCTGTAAGGGGAGAGATTATATGACAATATCAAAAGGTGAAGACTTCACACTCAACCGCCAGAGATTTCCCTTGCCGCTAACCTCTAGGAATTGAAGCTTTCTTTAGTATGTGACTATGGACGAGAGGAAACAATACTCAGGATCGAAAGTCCATGGCCACAAGACTCCGAATCTCAGTGGCCATGCTCGTCACCAGCCATGGCAATTAAGGACTCCATATCGACTGTCCATTGCCACAAGACTTTGGTCTAGAGGCCATGGCAATCACAAGACTCTGAATTGGGTGTCCGTGGCCACAAGACTCCAGAGCTAGCGACAATGGCTGCAAGCTTGAAGCTCAAGCAGCCATGGCAGTGAACAAGAAGAGATTCCTCACAAAGATGGCTCCGGGTTTTGAAATTGAAGATGTCTTTTCGAAGTGGAGGAAAACTCCACTGACTTTAGCCAAAGCCTAAAGTCTCAATGGTTGGAGACAAAATGGAGGGAGAAAGAAACCGAATATGTCATCAATATTTTCATTGCAACAATTCCGGGTTAGCGATTTTTAACCGCGTCAGTTCATGTGAGCAAAATCCAGAACCGGATGACGTGGATACGGGAATCATTTTGAACCCAAAGATAGTTATACAATACAAATATAACTCACTTCCATCCTGTACAATGAGTAAACTATTCCCTGCTTCAAGATGAGATACGTTTCTCAGTTCTTTCATGGTCATATTTTCAGTTGGATGTACTATGTGTTGATGAGTAATAAGGAGCTTGCTCCATCAACTGTCTGAAACAGAAAGTGGACTCGGCATATTTGTACTTAGATCACATAAAAAAAAAAAAAAGATCAATACATCAACAAAAATCAACACTGATGAGAAAAGCCGCATCATGAAAGAAAAATCAAGTTGGACGTCACTCAAGAATACATTTGATTCGGCAATAAATGGAAGGAACCAGACAAAAGAATCTGTCAGCAACCATTTTCTCTGGCAAAAGCAATGTACAACCCAGCATCATCTAAAACAAGCAGAACCTGCTAATATCTGAGTAATCCTTCATGGATTCATTTATTGGGAAGAAGCATCTGGCAGTCCTTAACACTCGCATCCTGATGGCCTTGGCTGACTGCTGTTTGCAACGTCGATGGTATCTGGCAAGTATCTGCATTTTGCAGAGTATTCGAAGAGCACAAACAAGACTATGTTAGTATTATCATTGATACAGAAAATGAAACAGTACACTACAGAGATGGATTTTAGAGTGCAAGGTTTATCTGTGCAGGTGTAAATGGGACAATCAAAGGAAGCCCAACAAATTTATCAACAGGCTCAGAATTACAGACGAAACTTCAAAGTTTGAGTTACAGCTCAGCTACCAAAAGATGCATATTTATAGATGACGTGCCAATAGTGGAGCAACTAGGTGTCACGACTAGACAAGAACATACCCTAAGGCCAATCAAAATAATATTAATCATATTCTGGTTTATGAGAAAACTAACAAAATAAAGATACTGTATCAAAGGTTCCACTGGCAGACACAAACCCAGCTCATGAGATTCTCAATATGCTTGTCAACAGGAGCAAGGGTCATATAGGAACTTACATCTCTTCTTCTTCACCACTTTTCAAGGCATTCTTAGCTATGCACTGAAAAGCTTCCTCCACATTGACACCTTCCTTCGCAGAGGTCTCAAAATATGGTATGTTCCCCTTTGAAGCACACCAAGCTCGAGCTTTTTCTCCGATACCTGAAAGCACACATCAGAATGCTTTTGTCAACCCAACTTCCATACAGTCACTTGAGAAAAGAGGGCTCTAAAGAGAGAAGGTAAACAAGGAAACGTAAAGTACCACTCTGCTGTTTCCACCATCCACATCAATTTTGTTTCCTATGACCACAAATGGGAAATTCTCTGGATCTGATGGACTTGCCTGCACAAGGTTTGAAGTTTGTTTCAATTTCAAGGCTGTCACGTCTGCAGATGATTGTTAGGGAAGTGAAAGAGAAGCAAATCTCAATCAAATTTTAGCTTAAAGTAAAACCTGGATGAGGAACTCCTCCCTCCAATTGTTAAGATTGTCAAATGACTTCATAACATTAACATCATACACAAGAACACAGCAGTCAGCACCTCGATAGAAAGCCACTCCAAGACTCTGGAATCTCTCTTGACCAGCTGTATCCCAAATCTTATTAGACAAAAGAAGACATGCATTACATCAATCAGTGAATGCGCAAAATTGGCAGGAAAAATAATAGAATTGGACAAAAGAACAACTGATTATGTCGAGAATAATCAGTTGCAATATCACGCATTGCTGATTGGCAGAAGCCACAATGCAGACCTATTCTAGTGTTCAACACCAAACAAAAATTGCGTTCTCTCTCAATCCCTCTGATATGAATCTGCAATTTTGCTGTCATATCTAACCAAAAAAATATAAGAGGAAAGAGAAAGGAACTAACACACACCAAATTCATATTTGTACCTGCATTTGTGCATATAAATAGCACCACTGGACTATGCTGCAGCAGCAAACTTATGCACAAATTCTCATGTACCATTGGCCTATCCATCCCATTGTAGTAGTGGCTAGTGTCCTAGTGACATTAGGTGAGTCTAACACTGTTAAAGAGCACTCCAAAGCATTGGGAATAACACCTCGAGCTATGGAATTCTAAACATTTACCCTGAATAGGACATACATGCTTGCTTACAGGCTTTATGGTGCTCTCACCTTTTCTGCTGAGCCACACCACAATAGGTCAGGAAATGGGACAGCACCTACCACTAAGAAACTCTCATGTACCAATGGCCTATTCATCCCATTGCAGTTGTGGCTAGTGTCCAAGTGACATTAGGTGGGTCTAACACTGTTAAAGAGAACTCCAAAGCATTGGGAATAACACCTCAAGATATGGAATTCTAAACATGTAATTCCTAAATAGGACATACATGCTTGTCTTACAGGCTTATGGTTCTCTCACCTTTTCTGCTGAGCCACGCCACAACAGAACAGAAAATGGGACAGCACTTACTGCTAAGAAACTCAGCAGCATTTTACTAAAACATGATATTTCTCATGCATGAATTCTTCATGCACAAGTGCTTGTGCAAAGTCTACAAACTAATTCTGTATACTGCATCAAATGGAAAAAACTCAATAAGAGGCTCCAACATGTCTTTTGCCAACAAAAAGGTTCAATTTAATGATTCCATTCTTTTGCACACTTGTCTATTGATTATTATGCCCAAGCAACAGAAAATTGCCCTACATTCCGTCATAAACCTTGATTTAGATAGACAGCTTCCCAGAAAAAGCTAAACCTTGCAGCCTTGCTCAAAACAAACTGATGACAAGATCTCTTTGACAACTTCATGGCTGAAACTTGGGGATTAAAAACTTTTCCTCCACATTTTTTGAAAGAAGAAAAGGAAAAGAAGGCACACGTCCAGGGATGACACTTCTCGCTAAGTAGATAACATCAATTTTCTCAGGCACATATCCTCTCTGATGTGCAGGGTACTAAACTGGAAAAAAAAATTCCATAGTTTTAAAAGAATGGTGCCCCTTTGGAAGGGGGGGGGGGGTGGGAGGGGGACAGTTTTCACGCATGCCATACTAACGTGTAATGTAATAGGAAACACCTATCAAATGTCTTTGGAGAAAATCACAATAAAAGGTGCGAACATGACAAATAATGGAAAAAGTCAAGAAAAACTCCAAACTATGCCCACCGTACACATTTACCTTCAACTTTTTTTGTGACATTAAAAATCCCAAGCTTTTCCTTGTGACATTTACCCTAAGCTTCTCCTTGTGACATAAAAATAAAAATAAAACAAAAAAATAAAAAATAAAACCAAACTTATGCCAAATGACACATTTACCCTCTAGTAAGGTTCTGTTAGATGATTTTACAGCCAAAGCAATGCCGTTTGTACTTCAGTTAAGCCACACAAGCGCCATGTCAATACTCTTTGCTTTAGGGCATCCACCTAGGTAAATTTTTAACAGTTCTTATTGTCATAACTTTGACGAAGGGTAAATGTATCACACAGGTATAAATTTGAAATTTTTGGTGTTGCAAAGAAAATTTTAGGTTAAATATGTCATAATGAACATAGTTTAGGATATTCCCCCAACAAATAATGCGTGAAATTGTTTGCAGTCAAAATGAAATTAAGCCTGTTATCATAGTATAGCAGCTGTCTGTCACTGACCTGTAAAGTGAAGAGCCTATCGTCGAGCTGAACCTCCTTGGTCAAGAAATCAGCTCCAATAGTCGCTTTATACTGATTACTGAACTTTTTATTTACATATCTTAAAAGCAACAGATTTAAGGCAAACATCCTCAAAAAGAAACGAGACCGGGATAGCTGGCTACCAGAAAGTAACAACTACTCCTTAAAATAAACAAAAGGGAATATCCAAATCAAGAAAATAAAATACAACCCAACGTTTCGACAACAACTGAAGCGGGAGGAACAGGATACTGGTTCATCAAAGAGGTCTTCCCGACCCTGCAAATCACAGGAAAAACAAAACTCAAAGCCGATCCCGCATGATCTCTATCTGTAAGGTGTAATTGGCCCCAAAAAAAGACGCAAACAACCATAATTCCTCATCAAGAACGACACTTTCTCCGCGGAGAAGTTCACCCCAACAGAACCAGAGAAGGGAACTGTTTCCCCACCCCTAAGCCACAACGTTCATCCATAAAAGCGCCGGCATAAAGACAAACAGAGCTTCCCCGACACCCTGCCGATGCCTGGACCAGATCGACACGAACCCACGATTCCTCCCCGATCGTCTGACCAAACCCAAGTTTTTTTATCTCGCCTCGGAGTCTAAGATCCGACTGGACGATCAGCAGCCCCCCGCCTGCCCAAGGACACACCCCCCAGACGCATCGCGAATGCAGAGCAACGGCGCAAGAGATGGAAGCGAGCGACAGGAACTCACCCGCTGTCCCCGAGGATGATGACCTTGAGGAGCGTTCTCCGGCGGGACGGCATCGCACTGCCTCGCAGGAGAGAGAGAGAGAGAGAGAGAGAGAGAGAGGTGTGAGCAGACAACACTTCGAAATTCTCGCAGCCTGCTTCGAGGAGAGAGAGAGAGAGAGAGAGATAGGGGCTTTGCAGCTTCTGTCGCTAGCTGGTCCGCGGATCATCTAGGAGCCGCACGTGAGATTTAGCATAAGGTGCCCGGCTGGCACGCGTGTAAAATGTCGTGATTTTTGGGGGCAAGGAGCAAAGTGTATTTATTTATTTATTTACAGACTCGATTTGACTGGAATATTCCTTAGAGATATATATATATATATATATATATATATATATAATGCGAAATCAAGTTTTTTTTTCTTATCTCTCCTTAGCGTTTTAAAAATTATTTGTTTTTAACAAGAAATTAGAATAAATAACCTTGAAAAAATTCCAAATAAGGGTCTAAAATTGCCATGTTAGTTTCAAATTAGGACCTGAAATAGTTATAACAGTTTCAAAAAAAGAGTCTGACATCACCGATTACCAATTAGCTAGATTTTCTTGCTGATCAAATGAGACTTTTCGTTAATATATAATTTTAATTTTAAATTACTTTTTTCTTTTTATCTTTTCTTTTGTTTCTCATTTCCACAAGCGTCAGTAAGGGCTCGGCAACTCTCGTTGGCAACGGGTGAGGCAACTGCCACCTAGATTTGGCATGCACAACCTTGGTTGGGTGAGGTCATCTTTTGCCAATGGCCAGTGAGGGTGGCCCTCGCCTAGCCCTCTTTAGTGGCTAGTCATTGATGAAAAGACAACCAAAAAAAAAAGAAAAAAGAAAGTAAGAAAAAATTTTAAAAAGGTAAAAGATGAAAATGCCATTGACCAATTAAAAAATTAGGCCCTTCTTTGAAATTGATAGTTATTTTAGGCTTTTATTTGAAACAACATCTACTTTATACCTTTATTTGAGAAAATGAAAGTACTTCAGACTCTTATTTAAAATTTTTCCAATAAGTTTTCAATAGAAAGCCCGAGCAAACAAACTTGAGCATCACTCGAATTTAACTATTATATGATCCCAATAAAAAGAAAAGTAAAATGAGCATTAGATATCATAAATTATGAAAATTTGAAATTTTTAAGCAATTTCTCTACAAATCTTCTAATTTTGTGGAGCACATATTCTTACCTTTGAAATTTATGTCTATAATATTTGCTAAAAATTATCCAAATCCATCTTGAATCAAGCACGCTTGGAGCGCATATAAAGAAACTAGTATCTTAGAATACGAACTTAGCTACTCCTAGTTAATTACCTAGTAATTGTCAAATAACGTAAGGATTAAGGAAAAAAAATATTATAAAACCTAGAAGTTTTCTTAGACTTATCCATCGTAAAATTGACCTAGAAAACAAAGATAGCACAAACCCAATAAACTTTCTCACCTTTCTTTTCGGATCGAATAACGAGGCGATATCAGGTTTTGTTGTTTATGGGAATGTGAACTTCAAATTAAGTAATCCCAACCAAGAGGACTTGGATTTTTCAACTGCATCACTTCTTTCAAGAGAGAGCGAATAGACATGATGAAGTCTAATGAATACAAGGGAGTATGGGAGACTAAAGTCACCGTCCTGACTGCTGAGTCGCCGCAACCGCCGTAACCATCATGTCCCTTAAGACTAATCGTTTCCAGAGCTACTACACCTCGGAATCCAATAAATCAAAAGCAGGAATATAACCGGTTAGATTTGGAGCGGGACTAGGAACAAACTAACTCGGTTTCCATTTTCTACCCAGAACCGAGTTTGTTTGGCATGTTCACAATTTGTATTATAGCTAGTTTCAATCTGCAACAATAAAGTCTTCTCGGCTTAGCAGTCGGGAGTGCACGTATCATCCTCAAGGTAAGTGGCTTGAGTCCCCAAAGGAACAGGTTCACTTTTGTTTTCACCCTTTTGACTGCTTTAAGGGCAGTTCTGCCCGGGAGCCCGCTCGTGCCTAGAAGCGAGAGCCTTTATGATGACACCCCCGGTTCTCTAGTCGCTGCCACCTTCAGTCTCCCGTCTACTGCATGCTTGATCTCCACGCCGCCACGCTCGACAGATATTGGATTTTCAAGATCTGAAGACCAAGTGATGATGGGCGATGGCCCCTTAAATGGCGGCGGCCACTAGGATCATTTCTACACAAAGAGAAAGAAACACCGAGGGTCATTTATACTTTCCTCATGTTCTAACATTTGGTTTGCTTAGAAAATATTTTCCTACTAAAGCTTAGATTCAGAAAAATGATTTCCTCTTTAAAGAAACTAGAAAATGTTCTCAAAATATGACTAGGTGTCAACGCTTAGACCCAAAACTCTACCCTTAAGTACAAAAGCCCCAACGTTGGCTCCTGAGTCTTGGCATTTAAGACCAGGTTTCCAATGGCCAAGCCCAAGTCTATCAAAGTCTGGCTTCGAACTCTCGGTGCTTAGGCTTGAGCCCCCGACGCCCACGTTTGGGTCTATCAAGGCCGCACCTAAACCCTAGTGCCTAGTGGTGAGCATCCGTCTAGTCAACCCAGGATTGGTCCATCGATTTCAAGGGGAACTGGGCCAGTCCTTGGTCTTGACACCTCTAAACCCTGCACTATGCAGGTTGATTCTTAGTATAGAGATTTTCAGGTTGGTCCATCCGGATCAACCCCGTATATACTATATACATTATGTATATCATATATTTTTGTGTACTTTAAATCATTGCACTTCTGCCTCTGTTCTTTCTTATGCGGTTTTTCCATGTAAATTAGAAAGTAGAAGCCCAGCTTGGATTCAATAGGAAAAGAAGAAGAAGATATAAACCATCTTTACTCACCTTGCTCACCACTTGCCTCTCTAGCCTCTAACCTCTCCTTATGAACACAGCTCAACTGGTGAAATTGCTCACCTCTCTTGGCCCGCCTCATAATCACAGCTCCACAATGCCAAATGGAGTGTTGTTACCTTTTCTTATATCTATGTTTGATATGTACTGACATACATAGTTTGATTATTCAATATGCAATGTTGATGAATATGTGATTTAAAAGAATATGTTTATTATTTTAAGGAACATAAAAAAATGAAAAAAATTGGTTGATCCCAGATTGATCCTAGAATTGGACCAGACCCACAGGGTCAATTCAGTCCTCTGTCCTTGATCTTAAAAATTGAGAATCAACGCTATGTAGATTGGTCCCTTGGTTAGGTGCTAGGGACTATGCTCACCCTTATTGATGCTCGTAATTGATGCTCCAACACCCAAGCTTGTGTCCATAAAGGCCCTACTCAGGTGTCCAATGCTCAAGCTCTAGGCCCAACCCTCAAGCTTGGGTCCACAAAGGTCATGTCCTAGTCCTCAGCGCTTAGACTTGAGTTCTTAGCTAATGAAACAATTGTTATTACAAAAATATGTAATATATATCAAATCTTTAATTTTTTTAATGATTTTTAATTATTTTTATTAGCAAAAAGAAAAGAAGAAAAAAATAAAAGAATATAAAAAGTTCTGCATCATATTTTCCTTACCAAATGACAAAAAATGCTTTCCGATTTTTTTTCATATTTTCCACGAAATAAACGGACCCAAAGATTGTAAAAACATATGGAGGGAGCCGATCAAGCGATGCGTTTTATAAACCGATATATCTCATGACGGCACATGTTTTTCCCCAGAGAAAATTCACAATGTCACAGAATCCAGGGAAAAAAAAAAAGACGCGGTCCATTAATATTCGGAAACATAGAGTAACATATTCGATCACATTGTCTAGATACGTCGAACACCATGGCATTAGCGAGCTGTGCATAATTGGAGGACTATTTAGGGCAGGGCTGTGTCCATTCCAAGTCATTATAATCGTAGTAATTCGGCGTCGCGCGGGCGAGATTTTGCCAATCACTTACTTCGGTTGCTCGGCGAGCAATTTGGAGGGGAAACACGAAACTAATTGAGCTAAAAATAGAACTGTCTTAGACGTTTCTAGGATGATAACAGGGTCCAGAGAAGATTCACCTGATTTCTAGGGAGGAGGACATTGGCCAACACCTCCTCCTCCTCCTCCAGGAAAGCGCCATTACAAAACGATTCCATCGCTCTTGTTTCCTGGAGAATTAGACCTTCTCCGGCAGGTATTCTCTCTCTTTCTGTCCGGCAGATGATGAGATTTGATGATGAGCAGTTGGATGCTTTTGCTTTTCTTTTCTTGCTGAATTCGATTGGCGTTTGATTGATGAATTGATTCGTGCGTGTTTCGTTGTACGTTATGGAACTTTCATGATGGTGGGTTGCTTGTTTGTCTGGGGAAGGGTGTTGGGGGATCTCTCCTCCTCCTCCGACTGCCGCCGCCCTGCCGTGAGCCGTTTGGGTCTCGGTGGCGCTGTAGATGGACCCATCGCCGCCGCTGGAATCTCCGGTGCGGCCAACCCCTCCGTCTTCACCACCACCTTCACCGACACCTCCACTGCGGTCGTCGTCGCCACCACCATCGCCACCGTCTCCTCCTCCCATGGCATCGAATTCAACTGCATCGCCACCACCATTGGCCTCGCCCCCACCGGCTACCTCGCCTCCCCCGACTTCATCACCGCCACCTTCAGAGGCCAACCCGTCTCCGCCTCCTCCATCAAGTGATCAAAATACCCCGCCCTCACCGCCAACAGTTGCCCCTGGCCCTCCACCGCAACAACCGTCGCCACTACCGCCAAATACGCCGAACTCGCCGCCTTTACCTTCCCTATCGCCTCCTCAACCAGCAGACTCTCCTCCTGTAATTCCGCCGCCAGGTGACCCCTCCGGTGGCGCATTATCACCGCCTCCTCCATTCTCCGGGGCACCAAATTTTCCACCGCCGCCAGGATCTCTCACGCCCCCGTCAAATGGGACAACACCTTCTCTGTCGTCTCGGACAGGCCCCTCGACAAGAGGCAGCCCGCCACCATCTCCTAGCTCCTCCTCGTCACTCCCTATCTTGCCTGTCATGATCGGAGTCGCGATAGGAGTAGGAGTGTTATTGGCCGTGCTCTTGGTGTGGTTTATCTTTTCGCGCGCTGGGAAGAAGAAGAAGAAGAACCCGCGAGCTCAGACGAATCATCACGCTGGCTCTTTTGGCGATGGCTCAAAAGGTGCGTGCACAGACTAGACCTAGTTCGTCCTAAAGGAAAAGAAAAAAAGACAATAAAAGAACAAATGATTTATCTTCTTTCCTTTTCTTTTTCCCCTCTTTAGCTGGCAAAAGCTACCACAAGACCTATTCGAGTCGGCGCAACACTCAGCCACCCGGAACAGATCACGTCGTTCAAATCCCTCCCCCGCCGGGGGCTGTGGCAGGCGCTCTACCTTCAGGCTGGCCGACGCCGCCACCGCCTCTCTCGAGCAGCACCGAAGGGAACTCGAGGAGCTCGCACGTCCCGGACTCTCCCATCACTCTCGGGTTCAACAAGAGCACCTTCACCTATAACGAACTAGCGATGGCCACAAACGGATTCGCCTTCGACACCATAATAGGTCAAGGAGGTTTCGGGTACGTGCACAAAGGGTGCTGCCGAGCGGGCAGGAGGTGGCCGTGAAGTGCTTGAAAGCCGGGAGCGGGCAGGGAGATAGGGAGTTTCAGGCTGAGGTGGAGATCATCAACCGTGTCCATCACCGTCATCTGGTGTCGCTGATGGGATACTGCATCGCCGGAAGTCAGAGGATGTTGGTTTACGAGTTCATGCCGAACAAAACCCTGGAGTATCACCTTCATGGTATGGTTCTACAATATATTACCAACAGTCACACCCAATTCGCAGGGTGGATCACCTAGTTTGATGAGAGTATCACCTTCATATATTACTAACAATCACACCAATTCACAGGGAAAGATCGTCCGCCCATGGGTTGGTCCACCAGGCTTCGAATTGCTTTAGGATCTGCCAAGGGCATCGCTTATCTGCATGAAGATTGTGAGCATCTCATCTCCTCCCTCCCTCCCTCCCTTCCTTCCTCTCTCTCTCTCTCTCTCTCTCTCTCTCTCTCCCTCTCTCTCTCTCTCTGCAATGATACACTGATCATTCCAACTTGAATCAACAGGTCACCCTCGTATCATCCATCGGGACATCAAAGGTGCAAACATCCTTCTTGATTTCAACTTCGAGGCCAAGGTCAGTATACGTTTCTCGTCTTCTTTTTTCCAGGGCTGGAAGTTGCATCTGAAGCCGTTTGAATTGGTAACCATGGCGATGGATTGTGTAGGTGGCAGACTTCGGACTAGCTAAGCTTACTTCGGACAATTTCACTCATGTGTCGACACGAATCATGGGAACGTTCGGGTAAGAAATATGAATACTCAATTTCATTTCTAATAGGGTCTGAGCAACCGGTCTGATTCAATCCAAGGAACCAACCCGAACTGGCCTTATCTGACTTTTTCCGGGCTGGTTCATACATGGACCGGGTAGGTTTCTGGGTATAAAACTTAGGAAACCGACCATGACCGTTTCAGTTCCTGGTTTTACACCGCGAACTGGTTCTGAACCGTTCTCTCACTTCTTCATTTTGTTAAGAAAAAAGGATAGTTACATTGGAGATCTGTTTCGAACTGGGAAGCCTAGGAAATCCACCAATGCCTTATTCACTACACCACAAACTGTTAAATATGATAAGTTTTCTTAAAATAGCAATTAACCTACTTAAACTGTAGGCCTGATTCCCGAATTGACCTTGATATGGGCTTGGAACCGCCCAGTTCTGAATTAGGAATCAATTCTGAGAGGGTAGATTCCAGATCAAGAACCTGAGACTTATCTACTCTGAAAACATTCACTTATTGACCAACTAAGTCAACGTTACTTTTTGCAGCTACTTGGCCCCGGAGTATGCAGCGAGCGGCAAACTGACTGACAAGTCCGACATCTTCTCCTTCGGAGTTATGCTTCTGGAGCTGATAACGGGACGGCGTCCGGTCAACCCCACCAGCGAGCTGATGGAGGACAGCCTCGTGGATTGGGTTCGGCTCTTTCCTTTCATTTTACTTGAGGAAACAACTCACCATTAACATATCAAAACGACCAATAAAATCCAAAGGGAAAGGCGTAGAGTTGACATGAAATGCAAACGGATTCAATATGATTTTTTTTTCCTTCTTCTCTCTTACTTTACTACGAATAAGCCATGCATGGAATTTTCAGTTTAATTCATGTTATTCTTGGATGAGCAGGCTAGGCCCCGAATCGGACGTGCCTTGGAAGAGAAACTTCAACGAGTTAGCTGACCCGCGGTTGGAAGCCCGTTACGACCATCAGGAGATGGCGCGCATGGTGGCGTGTGGTGGCGCATGTATCCGGCACTCCGCTAGGAGGAGACCCAAGATGAGCCAGGTACGTTTTTTCACTTATCAAGCCAAATTTTTTTTTTTTTTGGGCATCTCTAGGAAAGATTACACGCTAATATGTAAATCCCGCTAGCCACTAATATGTAAGACTCGATCAATGGATGGACCTACTGGGTCGGTCTAGCTATCGAGTCTAAAATTCCTTGTCCGAGCTTGCTCGTCATTTGAGAAACATCAACTTTATTCATTAAATGATCAAGCTAGGGCCCAAGGGGGAAAATCGGTTATTGGCTCAAGCAAGTCCTAGGATTAGCCTATGACATCACCGGATGCATGATCCGGTCTACTTAGCATGGATAAAGAGTCGAGAAAGTTAGGCTTTTCTTTTAGAAGCCACCACTTCAATTTTTCCATTCTCCTGCTATGATCCACACAGCAATTGCCCAAGGCATCAACATAATTTATAGATCATTCCACAGCATGGAAACTCAGTTCTAACTAATTGTGAATTGGCCAGATTGTTCGAGCCCTAGAAGGGGACGGTTCTTCCGACGATCTAAACCTCTGGCCGAAGTCAAACGGCCAAAGCTCGACCGGCCAAAACTGGGCCGCCGGCGGATCGAGCAGCACCGATTACGAAAGCATCTCTTATAGCGAGAATATGAGGCAATTCAAGAAAGTCGCGTTTAGCAATCAGGAGTACGTGAGCAGCGAGTATGGAGGCACGAGCGAGTACGGGCTGAATCCTTCTTCTTCAAGCAGCGACACGGAGGAGACGAGCAAGGTCGGGTCCAGGAGACATAGTCCGTGAAAGGATCGTTTTTGATGAAGGGGACGAATCGACCCGAATTCTTGTAAACTTCCTTTGAACAATTGTTATATGCGTTCGCGTTGGAAGAAAAATTAGGAATATATATTGATTTGTGGTGTTGTGTTGCGTAGCGGCAAATTGATTTTTTTTTTCATAATCGAATTCGATGAAATTAAAATTTCGTACATTAAGAGTTTGGAAAAGTCCATCTTATTAGCATTTTATAAAATGTTGATCCTTTCTGATTCTTTTTCCACATTTCTTCAGCTATCTCAATGTTGTTAAAGCACAGTTGAATTGGCAATGATGAATAATAATTAATACCAAAAGGGAAAATCACATTTTTGAACATTTTTCACTAAATTTAAATTCAATTTTAAGCATTATTACTAGTAATTGATCAAAGGTGATGCCACGTGTAAGAAATTCACCAAAAATAACAAAAATTGTGTATATATAAACCACTCTAACGTTGATCCTCTTTATTTTTTTAATTTAATATTATTTCTTAGTATTTTGATCTTTGCTCTACTTCAATTTGTTTTGTCATGAAACCTTATTACTTGTCATGTATCTTTTTAAGAAATAAATATAATTTTCTTTCGATAAAAAAAATTCAAAATATAATATAATTTCTTCAAAATCTGCAGAATCCGTGAAATTTACATGTTCAATTAGAGGAGGAAGGCTTACTTTCAATCTGCAATTTCATAAGGAGACTAAACTTTCTTGGTTATGTTCTTGTGTTTACGTAATTATGGACATAAACATGCATTTTCATATGTTATGTCTTCAATTTTTATGCTGATTGTGTTAATATCAGATAGAATTTGTGGAAATTGCTTTCTTAATGTAAGATTTCCTAAATATGTACAATATGAAACTTGGAACCTGGGGGGCCGGCTTTCAGATTTTAGGGTGGTTTGAGGAGCTTATGAGGTCGTTTCCGCAAGATAAGTTTTATGGCAGAGCAATTACCGACCATCCTGAAATTAGAGCATTTCTAAGGGTTCGTTTATTTGAAAGAAAATTGTTTTTGGAATATTGTTTTTTGACTTTTTTATGTTTGATGATGGAAAATCAATCAATTTACGGAAAGCATTTTCCATGAACTAAAAGAAACAAACGTAGTTTATGGGAAAGCAACTTCCCTTTTGACAAGAATGGAATTACTTGCCACAAATTATCAAATTCTAATTTTCCTTGTAAACGATTTCAATGAAAAATATTTTCCTTTATTATGAAGTTTTCAATGAAATAAACGCACTCTAAAGTTTCATTTGTTTCGTAAAAAATAAATGATTTGAAAAATATTTTTCCTTAATATGATCATTTTTATCGCATAAAAAGTGAATGAACAAAAAAATTCCGTCATCCACAAAAATGTTCAAACATAAATCATTACTAATAGTGAAGACATCTCTTATTAGCTAATTATTTCAAGTCATATAAGTGATCATTTTTAGAAAAAAATATTCTCCAAATTATTGATTTTCCACGAACAAATAGTGCCTATCTTAGAGTATCTTCCCTCTATAGAATTTGAGTAAAGCCCGCCTTGATTCGAAGATTCGCCCCACAGGTATGAATTCAGTTTCGATCTATGTTGGTTTTTCTTACTATAGAAGTGGTTTAAAACTCAAGATATTTGAGTCTCTTGTAATAAGGTCTTGATCGGTTTTGTATCTCATAACACTAAACTCCAGCTGTGACAATTTCGATCAATTTTTGAGCTATTTGGCTTCGACAAGGGAGTTTTGGAAGAGAAACAGTGATGCGAGAGTACTACTTTATTGGTATAATTATTTTATGGAGCAGGGACACAGCAAACGCCCGAACTCTTGCTCATTGTTCAATCGGTTGTTTTCTTTTCGATTAAAGCACCTTAAAATTTTCCTATATAAATCAATGTGAGACTTCTATTAAATAAATTTTCATGTCATCTAATTTGGTCGACATAGCTTGCTTGTTCAGTACAAGTTGAGCACGATCATTGGCGTGACAGATCATTCAACAAAAATTAGTCATTTCCGTTTGAAATGTAAAAACTAATTCTTTCCTTCTTTTTTTTTTTTTTCCTTCCCTTTTCTCTCTTATTTTTCTCTCGTCCTCCTTCCTCGGTTTCCATCCGACCACCGCCATGTTCATCCACCATGCCCATCCTATATATATAAATATCCCACCTTCGATCTCCGATAAAAATCATGACTTTGAATCAAGGTTGCATGGCCTCAAATTAGGGAATCAAGACCTTATATCTAAGGCGCAACCTCAACTCAAAACATTCTCAGTTTTCACTGTTTTCTTAATGGAAACACCTGCCCACGGGTGATTTTTCCTGAACCTATCGCCATATTCACTAGCTTTTTAACGCTTACTTGAGAAGTATGTAAATTGGAGGCTTGGTCACGAGCTTCTTCTCATGGGGAGGCCAACATAAGTGTTGGCAAATGATACTACTTCATGGCTGAGTATAGCCACAACCCTCCTTTCCTTTTCCCTTGTCGACTTGTTTTTACATGCTTCTAATACCTTCGTCATGTTTATTAATCAATAAATCGCAATGCCATTTATTGTAATATAATGAGGAAGCTAACCATACTAGCAATTAAATTCACACAAAATCACCAAACAATTGAACGAGGAATAATAGAAAACAAAGTTATAATTGTTTGCACGCTCGAATATAAACCCAAAGCAAACCTACAAGTGTGATCTCACAATTTCTCGGAAGAATTCACTCAAAAACTCATAGAGAGAAAATCCGATACTTCTCTTATTTGCAATACTATATCTAATATCGATATATAGATATGTTTTTATCAAAAATAGGAAATCTCTTTTAGGAAACCTATTCAAATTAGAGAAATATTCTCAAAACCATTTAAGTCTCATCATGATAAAATATCACCATGTCGGCACTTTTAATGGTTACTCTAGACCAAGCTATTAACAGGAGGACTTAATTACATAAATAAAGATCGCTCTTTAGGACTTAATTTAAAGAAAATATAAAGGACCATACTGCACGAATGACATAACATAGAGGATTAAAATTCCAAGTGTAATTTAATATTGACACTATATACGTAGCATCGTGTAAGAGAATGTTGGAAAGGAGAAATTGCAATACCCTCTATTTATTTATTTTTTGGTCGGTGCAATATCCTCTATTCAAACGGGGAAAATGGGTTTAATTCGAAACGGACGAAGAATGTTCACGTCCGGGCATTTGTTGCCTAGCTCTTTTCCAAATCCCACCCACTCCCCTCAAATCGAACTCAGCCCCTCCGTCCTACCTTTGAATTTATAAAATTACTTCTCCTTTGACGGCCGTGCCATTCAAGCTTTACCTAACTGATGATCACCTTTTCGTCTAACCTTTCTTTTACGCATGTTTGTCTAATACAGTCCTTCGACCCTCGGGAGCTTTTTCTCAATGGCTTTTCGTGTTCATACCATGAGACCTGCACCTATTGACAAAGATGCATCTTAATTAGTTATTCAACATGGATGCTTCATGTGTTATAATCATGTGGCACTTTACTTCACTCAGAGCATATCTATCGAAAATACTTAGGTTACATTTAGTAATCAGGATAAAAGTTGGGAATTATCTTATTTTGTAGGGTTAATACCCTGAAAAACTCCAAACTTGTACACTTGTGATAAATTTACCCCAAATTATTTTTTTGACTACCAAAAACCTTAAACTGGTATACCTTTGACAAACTTACCAAAAACTGGTACACTTGTAATAAATTTACCTTTTGTTAATTTTCGTTAAATTTTATTCTTAAATCATTAAGTTAAATGACACGTGACAGTTGACCAGTATACCAATTTAGAATTTTATGCTCCATTTGTCATAGTTTACAATTTTTGTGATTTTTTTGTGATATAAATCCAATTTAGCATAGGGTATATTCGTCACAAATTTACTATTTTTGGATTTTTTGTAGTCGAATAAATTAGTTTGAGATAAATTTGTCATAAACATACCAGTTCATGGTTTTTTTTATAGTCAATTGAGGTAAATTTGTCACAGGTATACCAGTTTGGGGTTTTTCATGGTCAAGAAAATAATTTTTGGTAAATTTATCACAAGTATATCAATTTTAGGTTTTTCAGGGTATTAACCCTATTTTGTATTTGGCTCTAGCCCAAGAAAAGATAAATTCGAATATAAGATAAATATAACTTGATAAAATTATCTCATAGAAGAGGTAAGGTAAATGTGGATATGATTTCTTATATTCGTGGTAAAAAAGCTATTTTCTCGAATAACAAACTTCTTGAATAATAAAATCAAAATAATGATATTAATAAAATATGAATAATATTTGAATTCTAATATTAAAAATAAAATTCAAAAAAAAAAATAACTCTCATTTTTATTTATTGAAATTTTTATTTAATATTTGATTTTTTTCTACTCTATAATATTTAGTTTGTATATAGATATATATTTAGTATCTATATTATTACATATTTTAGGTAAAATAGTATATTTTATTATTTGATAAAAAATTTATTAAGAAATGATGAAGGAAAAAATATAAACAAAAAAAGATGAAAAATAATTAAAAAAATAAGTAAAGAAAATAAAGAAGAACCAAATTTTAAATGAACAAATTCAAACTTAAAAATGATTTTTCTAATTCTCGAAGAATGAGGGGCGATGAAATTTTTGGAAAAGAAAAAGGGCAACATAGGATATGAAAATATCAACTATATTATATGCATATGATGCATACGCATGCTCAAAGTGAATATATGTTAATGTATTTTAAATGCACACATAAAGATTATGTCTTTTTATTTTTTTGTATTTATATAAAAAATGATTGATTAATTATTTATTCGTTTATTTAATTAATTAATCAATGTCCACATGGTCAACAATTGCTGCAGGTCATGTGCAACGCACATCACTTGCGTGTTATAATAAATGATAATTATATAAAATAAAAATAAAAAACAAAGTAAAGCTTCGTGCATGATGGTTGTTGCACGAAGCATCGTGGAGCACCATCTCACGATCAGCAATCGCTTAGCAATCGTTGCTGATCGTGGGATAGATTCCACGCATTTTAGGGCATAAACAATGGTTGCTAAAAAGTGAGAAGTGTATGTTTTGTGGGTTGGGACACGAGAAAGAAAAGGGATCCTATCACATTTGGGCCGTGGCTAAAACATCAAGGATACGGGGATTGTCTCCACAAGATTTCTCTCTTCTATTCAACGTCTATTGATGGTATGTCTGAACTAAAGGTTCGATGTTTGAGGAGCTTGAATTGAAGAACATCTAAACCAATTCGTTTAAAGGGTGCTTCGAGAGATAATTCGTTTAACTCCATATTTTATATTCATATTTTTTCATTAAAACGCACGAACAATGATTTTGGAGAATCATCCATAGAAATATATCATCTTTGTTTTCGTTGTGTTTATGTTAATTTTGCCTATATATAATTCATGAAACCAAACAGTTCCAGAGCTGGTTCTCCATTACCGGGGCAGTCAAAAGTTCAAAATCCCAGCCCCGTTTAACAGGTTTGATCAAGAGTAAGAAGAAGCCGAAAGCAAATTGCTGGTAGTTCACGATATAAATAGGAGACATCCTCGGACGCATTCTCTTCGTCGTACCCACAAATAGACACGCAACTTGCAGCAGCCAAAAGAAGAAGATAGCCAGAAACAGTTGGAGATCAGCTGAGAT
This sequence comes from Eucalyptus leucophloia subsp. euroa, assembly GCA_017140325.1. Taxonomy (NCBI): domain Eukaryota; kingdom Viridiplantae; phylum Streptophyta; class Magnoliopsida; order Myrtales; family Myrtaceae; genus Eucalyptus; species Eucalyptus leucophloia. The sequence continues at coordinate 28,447,294 of CM029474.1, read as the reverse complement.
GAAGAACATCCTAACGCCGAAAGCAGCAGCCGGCCTGATGATTTTGCTGTTCTTGATGGGAACATCGATGCGACCCAGCAAGGCGAGTCGGGTTCTGATGAAGGGCCACGAAGGAGAACAGGCTTATAATAAGGAGCCGAGTCTAGATGTTCTCCAGATCCTGCAAAAGCCTCTGCCCCACTGCATTGGGGATTGCCGGAGCTACACTCCTGGGGGAAGCATGCACCATAACTAGCATCACCAGCACAAGGGCCTTCACGGGCCGATCAGCCGCATCAGTGCCGATCATTAATAGCTGCTTCTCCATGTCAAGTACGCTTGTTAAAGATATTATGATATTTTTTTATTTTTTATATCTCTCGGGATTATGCATATATCTCCTTCGATTATGCATATCCCTAATTAATTATTTTTTGTATCATGTTTATCTTATTAGCTTAAATAATCATATAATAAAGTCGATAAATAGGCATATGTACTATTTATCAATATATAATGAAATATACAAAAAATTATTTATTTCTTTCTTCCATATCATTTCTTAACTAAGCGCTTCCTCATATGAGACTTATGTTGGCAAGGACGGATAAATGTGGGTGTGCACAATTGAGCTCAAATGCACCAGAGCGCTTAGGGGTTCCTCAGGAACAACGCCTCAAAGGGAGATATTTAGAGATTCAAAATATTAATAGAATTATCAAAATATATCTAAAGTAGGAATTTATACTAGAGAAATTCCTAATTATCTTTAACATCCCATTAAACTCGAGATGACTAAACTTGTTTGAAATCAAGTCCAATGGTGCTATGAAAACTCGTTCTCCATGAAATTAGTACCCAACAGTAGGCTTAGTGGATCCCTAACAAGACAACGCATGGCAGCACATCAGGCGGCATCTGACGATTGTTTGAGGCATAACTTCAGGCGAAGGCCTATCTAAGCGCAACGAGTCCGATAGTGTCAGCTTCTCAAAACAACTTGTGAAAATTTTGAGAGATGAAAGGGAATTGTAAGCCGCTTGTCGCGATCAAAATTTTTGGTGAACCATTTAGAATTTGGCTTATGGATTACTAAGCCTAACATTAGCTCAAACTCTCTCAAATCCATACCAATTTGCGACTTAGATTGAAATTCTTAACATGCAAATGATTTTTCAATTAGGAGTCTCCACTAATCTATTTTTGGTAGGTTGATTAGAAACCCAAGTAAGGTAACGGAAGATTTACTTTACTCCTACAAACCAGAGATTGTAAGTTCAGATACTTGACTAGAGATTGTGAGTTCAAATACTTGATTACGCTAGATTAGTTTAACACATTTTCGGTACATTTCTCTTTTATTTTGAAAAAAAAAATTGTTTAGCAAAAAGCTTGAATTGATTTTAATATATTTCCCTAACATGTGAGGTTATCATGCGGGTGCGCAAACCACCAATTTAACATCCAAGAAAAGCAATGAGTAAATTGCAGGACTTAGATCAGAATTCACATCGACAGTCCTAAATATGATTTCTAATTAACACATAATCACTCAATCTTTTTTTAAAAGAATTTTCTCTTGTTTAATAAAATTTAATGCAATGTTACGAATATAATATGAAGTAATATGATATAACAATATAGCCTAAACTATATGACATGAGTAAAATAATTTTTAAAGAAAGGCAATAATTAAATGTGCAACCTAAATTAACCTAATGACTTAATTCTAATTATGGACAATCTCTAATTAAATGGACCTAGTAGTAATCACTAAATGTCATGCATTTCATGAACCTAATTGCATGATTTTTTTATTTTCCTAAAGAGCATGTAATCTATTTTAATATGCAATAACGTGCAAATAATGCCTTAATTCTTCATGACATATGCGTGACAATTTTTGTGTTTTGTTTTATAAAATTCGAAATTAAAAATCATGCAATCTAAGTTTAAAACAACTATGATCCTAAATTGATTTTTTATTTTTATTATAAAAATTCGAAATAAAATTTCTATTCTAAATATGCAAGATAACCCTAAAAGAAGAAATATTCTAATCCTAACTCAAATATTTTCTTTAGATTTTTTTCCTTTTTACAGAAATAAAATTTATTCAACCATATCTTGCACATGAGATCAGATTTGTCAATTTTAAATAAATTGCGAATCGAATATCAAACGTAAGATCAGATTAACAATTTTTTAAACGATTGAGTCGGATTTATTTCGTGAAAATCAACTGTCAATCCCTAATTTGAGAGGTTATTTCGTGGACGAATTTCAATCTTACATTTAGGAATAATTCTACTTAAAAAACAAAGTAAATAAATAAAATAGCATAAAAATAGAATAAAGTAAAAAAAACTACCTAATTTGATTTTCCTTTTTCTTTTCCTTTTTTTTTTTTTTTTTTGCTTTTGCTTTCCAACCAAGGCTTGGCAAGGGCGTGTGGTGTGCCACCGGAGTGGGGGGTGGTCGTCGGAGCTCCGGCGAGGGCGGACCGGCGGCGTTGGCAGCAGCGGACTCGGGCGGAACAGCAGTGACACTCGAGCGGAAGGCTCGGGGCTGGCAGATGCAGCAGCAAGCGTCGGGTCGCTGCTCGGAGCGGCACTGCGGAGGCTTCAACGGGTTGCTGGCGTCGCGATCTGCAGCAGCGGTGAGCGTCCGGTGGTCGTGAGGAGGCGGATCGCGGCGGCAGGGATCGGTGCGGCGTCCGGCGGAGCAGCAGACCGGCGATGTGGGCTCCGGTGGCGTCGGGCAGTGGCGAAGGTACAGACGCGGGCGTCGCGCCGTCGCGAGGAGTCGAGCGGTGATGGCTGGTGCAGGCGCGGTGGGCTTCGGCGACGGGGCCGCACGTCGAGGGCGCGACCGGCTGAGCAGTAGTGACGCGGCAAAAGGGCGAGCGTTGGCGATGGGCGGTGGCAGAGGAGCAGGTCGTCGGGCTATTGCGGCGGTTGCTGGAAGCGCGCGGTGGTGGTCGGCCGCTTGGCTGCCGGCCAGCGGGTAGGGGGGTTGCACGAGCGTCGGACCGTCGCAGCTGCAGCAGGGTGTCGCGGACGCGCGGGCTGTAGGCGAGTCGGGGCGCGGCGGTGGTGCGGTGCTCGCGGACGAGCGGCGATGCCGAGCGGCGGCCGGCGCAGCGGAGGCTTCGAGCGGCGCGGGTCGGAGCGGCTACGGGGAAGGTGAACAGTCCTCTTTTGTTTTTTTTTTTTTTTTTTCCCTGCTGGTCGACGTCTTCTCACGTCTGTCTCTCTCTCTCCTTTTCTTTCCCTCACGCCTGCCGCAAGTCCCCTCTTCCCTTTCCTCTCTCTTTTTCACTTTTTGCCTTTTTTTTTTTGGGTAAAAATTTTTAACTTTTTTTTTAATACCTAGAAACCCTGTACAATTAGCAGCCGATTGATAAATCTTAGAGCGACGCTAGCAGATGAACCACCACCCCGACGTCACACTTAAGATCCATGCATCCCACGAGATTCAAACTCCCCCATTTTAGGTAGACGTCATGGGAACTTTTATTTAGCTAGGCCACCGCAGGCAGTGGTACTTTTTGACTTTTTTTTGTTCTCTTTTCTTTGAACGAAGAGAACCCCATGCGTTACCATCGCCTAGTAGCCGCAATGGTTTAGACTCTTTCCCCCTCACAAATGGGAGGAGTTCGAACCTCTTCACGGTCGCTTGTGGTCTTAAGTGAGATCTTGGGGTGATGGATCCTCCTACTTACGTATCCCCCTAGTCAACTGTCGATTATAGGAGGTTCCTGGGTCAAAACATGCGTTTAGCCCTTTTATTGGCTTTAATTTTTTCCAAATCCACGTCCACAAAAATTTCTTTTTCAAACCCAATATTTACTTTTCAAAACATAATATTTATTTTTTCGAACACAATATTTGTTTCTAATACGATTTAGGATTGCAAAAGGATTCTTCTCAAATTTGAAATCTTGCAAAAATAAATCAGTAAAATCTCCCCGAAGATACAGGCTTGAGCCGTTTGCTCTAAACCATCAATTCGAACCCATCCGTCACTGGTCCAATGTAAATGTAAATTAAAAATAAATACACATAAAATTATATGCTATGCAATTAATTAATTTTTTTCAGGGATAAAATTAACCCATAATTTTCTATGCATTGAATAAATGACTAAATGGGTTGTCAAAATTTAGGTGTCAACACCGCTAATACATTGCAACTAACTTGCAAAGTAGTATCGAGCAATACAGCCAATATGGCTAGCGTGATAGCATCAAATGACCTGTACAACTATCTTGGGAAAATAGCTTTTGAGCCATGCGGTTTGTGTGGCTAGCATCCACCTCCACAGTTGGCATTGAAATGGTTTGTATATGAAGTTGAAAAAATAACGTGGAAGAGAAAAATATGGAATTTCTATATATTTCAATGTATTAATAAATAGTACATAAGCCTATATATAGACTTTATTTTATGACTATTAAAGATTAACATAATACCAAATATAATCAATCAAGAATATTAACAATCAAAGAAGATATATGTATAATCTTGAGAGATATAGAAAATAAAATTAAAAGAAATGAATAATTAGTTTATAAGCGCAAACAAATTAATCTTTTTCTTCATTTTTTCCATTGGATAATTTCCATCTGCTGTAAAATGTATAACTCGGGAATCATGTTTCATTTGTTTGATTTAATTCTCCAAGCCTAATAAAATTGTTGGCAAATTTTACAAGTGCAAAAAGTAGGAAACAACTACCGCATTTTGTTAGCACTTTTGTTTTTGATTGTTTTGTCAATTTGGGATTGATGATAAAACCCACGTTGTTGAAATGCTACCGGAACGAATGTTGCATCAAGTGAAATTCCTGGTGTGTACCAAGGAAGCTAGAGAAATTCGATTGCATGACAACTTCGGCGTGTGATAAAATAAGATATGTGCTTCACAAATGACTCAAGGATTTGGCATAGGGGATTACTTCAATTTCACATATGATAACTCAATTTTGTACTTGTGTCATTGAAAAACATTAAATTTTTATGTATTATGTTCTTAAACTTATTTGTATGACATTTGTATCAATATGTGTCACTTTTAGGTTTGCCATATAATCGTGTTTAAATGTGTTAATTAGTGTCAGCAATTGCCACTCCGGAATCACTTTATCCAGTTACGGAAAGTCGAGAACAAGCAAAATTCTATTGTTTTGTGCCCAAAGAGATACTAACTCCCTTTCTATAATGGTGAAATACAAGGGGTTAGTACCTGAAAAATTACAAATTGATACATCTATAATAAATTTATTCCAAACAATTTTTTTACCATGAAAAACCTTAAATTAGTACACCTATGATAAATTTACCCTAAATAACTATAAAAACCTCAAACTAGTACACTTGTGCCCTAAAAACCCTAGACTAATATATTTATGATAAATAAACATTTTGTTAAATGGGATTAATGCCACAAAAAATTACAAAAAAGGTTACAACTGTAACAAATAGAGAGTAAAATCCCAAACGAGTACATTATTCAATTGTCACATGTCATCCAACTCTGCAATTTGATAGTAAAAATTAATGGAAACTAATAGATAGTAAATTTGTTATAAGAATAACAGTTTTTGGTAAATTTTATGGATTTTAGATATTTAAGAAATTATTTTGGGGTAAATTCATCACAAGTATACCGGTTTGGTGTTTTTTAGGATATTAATCCATTGACAAGTGTCGAAACATTTGATAACAAGGACTTTTTTTTTTCCAAAAAATATGTTGGTAACACACTTAAACTTTTTTTTCAACTTACCAACGTTTTGTTATAGTTCACAAATTACCAATTTTCCTATTAACATATCCACTTCCTTATTTTTTTGCATGGCTTACAATTTGTCTAATCCCAAAATTAGAAAATATGGAGACCAACAAAACCAATTGAATTCAACCACCTTACATATTTTCAAGCTTTAAAACCTCCATTTGAGTCAGGGAATGCCATCATCATGTTGATGCTCAACACAGATGCTATATGATTTTAAATCGCGATGCTCGTGGTGGCTCTAGGAATTGCTATTTACGTAAAACTTCATTAGGATAAGTGGACTAACAATCCTAAAATTTGTTGAGAATGTGCAATCAATTTCTAAAACTTCAAATTTATACAACCAAATCCTTCAATTAATTCCATCCAACTTAGCTAACGAATGTACTCTTCTCTACATAGCGTTAACGTAGCTAAAGCATGAAGGATGAGACTAAATTGACGTCGTTTTGATTTAAAACTAATTTTTAATCTAAAGATTATTTAAATTAGATTAAAAAAATAAACTAAATTAAAAAAGGGAAGGCAAAGAGGGCGAGGGCCTATAAGGCCCTTGTCGTTCTTGGGTAAGGATCAGCCCAAGTCGCAGGCCCAACCAATGGTTGATGACCCTAGCCGATCACAGGCAAGGGTCATGACCCTCCCCAAATCAAGCAAAGGTGACTAGCCTTCATCCATATCTAACTAAAGTCGCAGACCTTTGCCTAGATCTAGTTGAAGGCCATCACTAGTGGAGTCACTACCCCATTGGCCAAGGTTGTCAGGCCTTAGCCAAATTTGGGGAGGACCATGATTGTTGCCTATTATCGGCCAAGGTTGCCAGCGATTGACTAGGGCTTGGCCACCCCAACTAACTCTCGTCACAAGTCCTCGGCCCTTTTCAATGGTGGTGGGGTGACAAAAGCAAAGGCCTGTAAGCCCTCGCCCTTTTTGCCTTCCTCTTCTTTTTTTTTTTTAATTTAGTTAATTTTTTAACCTAAATTAAATAATATTTAGAATAAAAACTAGATATGGACCAAAATGACATTTTGGTCTTGTCATTCATATTTTGGTCATATCGTTCTTTTTTGTTAGTCAAGTCGAACAGAGTTTGCAAAAGAACTTGATTGTATCAATTTGGTCAGTTTTAGGATCTAGGTTGCACTTTTTAAATATTTTAGGACTTAATGTCACTTATTCAGCAAGTTTTAGGAATTATGGGATACTTATACCAAATCTATTACGATGAAACTATGGTCTACTTCCAAAAATAAGAACAGATGTTTTCAATAATATTAAAAAACATGAATCGGTGGATGGGTTGTTACCAACAAAATATATATAGGGAAAATCAAAGTGAAAGCAGTAAAAAAAAATTGCAAAATAATGGACCACAACCGGCAAGTAGGGATTACAAGCCTGTTTGGTGAAAATTGTTTTTGTTCATCGAAACAACTATTTCTATTCTTTCGTTCCGGGGAACGGAAAAAGAATAGAAATGTATTTGGTAAAATTTTTGTTTTCGGGAACAATTTTTTCTTTTCTCATCTTTTTTCTTCTCTTTTCTCTTCTTCTCTTTCATTTCCTTCTTCTTCCTTTTGGCCGGTCGCCAACTTCGGCCATGGCTGGCGACCGGCCGACAAGGGTCGGCGACCTCACTAGAGCGTCACAAGCTGTCGGCAACATCGAGCCATGGTGAAGCTTAGCCTTGCTAAGGCTAGGGCAAGGCTGACCTCGCGTTGCCTGTGGGAGGTCGAGCCTCACGGTGGCCAAGCGAGGCTCCAGTGAGCTCGCCGGACCTCGCCCAACCGATCGCTAGCCACCGGTGACCGGCCATAAAGGAGGAATAATGAGAGAAAAGAAAAAAAAAAAAGAAAGAAGAAAGAAGAAAATAATAAAAATATAATAAACATATTTAAAAATTAAAAGAAATAACAAAATTATGCAATTTTACCAAATGCATTTTTTTCCCGAGAATATAAATTTTATACAATTAACAAACGCATTCTTATTCTCAGAAATTGTTCCCAGAAAAAAAAAAAATCATTTTTCATCAAAAATTGTTTCCGGGAATAGAATTATTACCAAACGCACCTTACAATGATAGCAAATTCAATTAGAAAATGCATAGAGAATACCACTTGCTATTTGAAAATACGACTCGCGTGCATCCATTCGCCAAAAAGGAGATAGAATGCACCCACAAATCCGGCTTTACCAAGCTAAAGCAACACTATAAAAAATAAAAAAATAAAACAAAAAATCTATCCTATTATTACTGCGTTCGTTACCATAAATGTGGTATTCCATGATATACCTACATCTTTATCAATATGTTGCTTTAACAAGCTGCAACTACCTTCTCTTAAACAAACGAAGGATCTTGCTCTTGTCTTTGGAACAAGCTGATCGGTGATCACTAGGCCTTTCGGTGGCCTTCAACTCTCATTTAAGACTAAGCTGATTACTTCACACCCTTATTCGAGACAAGGCCCTACTCATCATTGGAGCCATGAAATATGATAAAATCGCATTCCAAGTTCCAAGTTCCACTTACCTAGAACCTGAAACCTACTCGTTAAAACAGATTTCCTAATTTTTGGAACCTATAACTTACCCTATAGACTTGGAAAAATAGGTTCCACCAGTCTGGTTCTCAAATCCTAAGTTCTAGCCCGAAACCATGCTTACCCCTACATTTGAGTAAGGGTGATTGGTTCTCAATCCAATCCATTTCCAAGGTGGAACCAGAAACCGAACCAAGAGGTGTGGTTCCAAAGTTCCAAAGAAGAACTGGGAACTGGACCAGACCATTTGGTCTTATAGGAGTGGAAACAGGATTGGACCATTGGTTCCGATATAATCCAATGGAATCGGCTACTTTTTCCCCCTAAAGGGTAGGCGTGCCCGATAAGAGAGAGTAACAAATCTTAAGATATCAACGGAAGTAACAATGAATGAAAAGTTATTGAGGCGTAGTTTGGGGTACAATTGGACAAGTTCATATTTAGTTCACATTCTAATATTTTCTTAAGAAATAATAAAAAAGAATTTGTAGTCGATTATTGTTTTTATTTTAAATGAACAAATTCAAATTTAAAAATGATCTTTCTAATTCTTGAAGAATGAGGGGCGATGAAATTTTTGGGGGAAAAAATGAGCAGCATAGGATATGAAAATATTAACTATGTTACTGCAATTCATTAAACAGTGGATAAAACATAATCAAATGTCTGGATTTTATATTCTATCATATTCAATTATATCATAGCTAGATACGCAGACAATCAAACTCAGTCTTAAATCTTTATAGCCAAGTTGGTGCTTTAAACATGGAAGCAATGTTAGTTAAGTTCACAGTATGAAAGGTGACAAGGCAAATTTTGCATGACTAATTTATTAGATAATGTATTTTGAACAAAATAAAATGTTAGAATAGTTACATTGAATCAATCCAAAAGGAGTTGGAGGAAGAAGTAAAAAATCCATAGAATATGTTCCATTTGTTTCATGAAAAATAAATGATTTAAAAAATATTTTTCTAAAAATGATTGCATGTATTGTTTTCAATAATTAGTTAATGAAAAATATTTTTATTATCAACAACAAATTATGTTTAAACATTTTTGTGGATGATGAAAATATTTTTTGTACGTTCATTTTTGTAAGTGACACATATAATCATTTTAAAGAAAATATTTTACAAATCATTATTCATCTTCTGCGAAATAAATGTAAGTAAGATTGACTTCATTTCTAGATGTATATTGAAATCTTAATTTCCCTTATGGTCAACCTTAACTACTTTGGATATGTTTATTTCTTGAAAAATGAATTATTTAGAAAATATTTACCTGAAAGCGCTTATATTGCTTCTAAAAATTAATGGACAAAAAATATTCTGATATAAGTTGTTGTCAATAATGAATATTTTGTTAACTAATTATTTTAAACAATAGAAGCCAATTTTTTAGGAATTGGTTTTCCAGCTCAAACCGAGCTGCCATATTAAACTGTGGTCGGCCACCAATTCAAATCCCTCTGCTTCCTCTTCCCTCTCTATAACCAGGGAAGTTCCAGAGCCGGTTCTCCATTACTGGGGCGGTTAAAAGTTCAAAATCCCAGCCCCGTTCAACAGGTTTGATCAAGAGTAAGAAGAAACCGAAGGCAAATTGCTGGTAGTTCACGATATAAATAGGAGACATCCTCGGACGCATCCTTTTCATCGTACCCACAAATAGACACGCAACTTGCAGCAGCCAAAAGAAGAAGATAGCCAGAAACAGTTGGAGATCAGCTGAGATGAAGAACATCCTAACGCCGAAAGTAGCAGCCGGCCTGATGATTTTGCTGTTCTTGATGGGAACATCGATGCGACCAAGCGAGACGAGCCGGGTTCTGATGAAGGGCCACGAAGGAGAACGGGCTCATAATAAGGAGCCGAGTCTAGATGTCCTCCAGATCCTGCAAAAGGCTCCGCCCCTCTGCATTGGGGATTGCCAGAGCTACACTCCTGGGGGAAGCATGCGCGAAAACTAGCACCACCAGCACGAGGGCGTTCACGGGCCGATCAGCCGCATCAGTGCCAATCATTAATAGTTGCTTCTCCATGTCAAGTACGCTTGTTAAAGATATTATGATATTTTTTATTTTTCATATCTCTCGGGATTATGCATATATCTCCTTCGATTATGCATATCCCTGATTATTATTTTTCATATCATGTTTATCTTATTACCTGATGATCATATAATAAATTCAGACATATGTACCATTTATCAATATAAAAATTATGTATTTCTTTCTTCTGCATCATTTCTTAATCAAGTGCTTCCTCATATGAGACTTATATTGGCAAGGATGGATATCTTTGAGTGTGCACCTTTGTGCTCGTATGCACCCGGTGCGCTTAGGGTTCCTCAGGAACAATGCCTCAAATACTAAGTTGAGAATAATAAAGCAAAAGAGAGAATAATGAAATTTTCTATATATTTCGATATATGCTAAAAAATAGTACATGAGTCTACATAGGCTTTATTATGTTACTATCTAAGATGACATATCATTCAATATATGCACGGTCAAAGGGAGACATACGCACAATCTTTAGAGATTCGAAAAATTAATTGAATTATCAAAATATATCTAACATAGGAATTTATACTAGAGAAATTCCTAATTGTCTCTAGCATCCCATTAAACTCAAGATGACTAAACTTGTTTGAAATCAAGTTCAACGGTTCTACGAAAACTTGTTTCTCCATGAAATCAGCACCCAACAGCGGGCTTAGTGGATCTGTGACAAGGCGGTGCATGGTAGCGCATCGGGCGACATCTAACAGCTGTTTGAGGAGTAACTTTAGGTGAAGGCCCATCTAAACGCAACGAGTCTGATAGTGTCAGCTTCTCGAGACAACTTGCGAAAATGTTGAGAGATGAAAGGGAATTGTAAGCCACTAATACGTTGCAACTTGCTTGAAAAGCAGTATCTGAGCAAGGCGGCCAATGTGGCTAGCGTGATAGCATTAAATGAGCTGCAACTAGCTTGCAAAGCAGTGTCGAGCAACGCAGCCAATATGGCTAGCGTGATGGCATCAAAAGACCTGTACGACTAACTTGGGAAAATAGCTTTTGAGCCATGCGGTTTGTGTGGTTAGCATCCACCTCCACAGCTGGCATTGAAATGGCTTTTAAATGAAGTTAGAAATTAATGCAGAAGAGAAAAATATAGAATTTGTGTATATTTCAATATATTCATAAATAGTACATAAGCATATTTAGAGACTTCATTTTATGACTATCAAAGATTAACATAATATCAAATATAATTAGTTGGGGATATTCACAATCAAAAAAGATATATGTATAATCCTAAGAGATATAGAAAATCAATTTAAGAGAAATGAATGATTAGTTTATAAGCACAAAAAAATTAATCTTTTTTCTTCGTTTTTTTATGGATAATTTCCATCTGCTGTAGTATGTATAACTTGGGAAACATGTTTAATTTGTTTGATTTAATCCTCCAAGCCTAATAAAATTGTTAGCAAATTTTACAAGTGCAAAAAGTAGGAAGCAACTACCCCATTTTGTTAACAATTTTGTTTTTTGATTGTTTTGTCAATTTGGGATTGATGAAAAACCCATGTTGTTGATATGCTACCGCAACGAATGTTGCATCAAGTGAAATTCTTGGTGTGTACCAAGGAAGCTAGAGAAATTCGATCATATGACAACTTCGGCGTGTGGCCAAATAAGACATGCGCTTCCTAAATGACTCAAGGATTTGGTGTAGAGGATTACTTCAAGTTCACATATCATGACTAGATGTTGTGCTTGATCATTGAAAAACATTAAATTTTTATGTATTATGTTCTTAAACTTATTTGTATGGCATTTGTATCGATGTGTGTCCCTTTTAGCTTTGCCATATAATCATGTTTATACTTGTTAATTAGTGTCAGCAATTGCCACTCCCGAATCGCTTAGCTAATCATGGAAAGTCGCAAACAAGCAAAATTCTATCGTTTCATGTCCCCAAAAAAAATAAAAAATACTAACTCCTTTCTATAAAGGTGAAATTCAATAGATATTGGCAAGCAATTAATACCCGAAAAATCACAAATTAGTACACCTATAACAAATTTATCACAAACTAATTTTTTAACGACAAAAAACCCCAAACCGATATATCTATGATAAATTTATCCTAAATGACCACAACAAGCCCCCAAACCGATATACTTGTGTACCAAAAACCTCAAATCAGTATATTTATGACAAATATACCCTCCGTTAAATAAGATTAATACCACAAAAAATTACAATAATGATACAACAGTAACGGATAGAAAGTAAAATTCCAAACTGGTACACTAGTCAACTGTTACATGCCATCCAACTCCGCAATTTGATAGTAAAATTCAATGGAAAATAATAAAGAGTAAAATTGTCATAAGTATAGCAGTTTTTGGTAAATTTATCGAAAGTGTATCAGTTTTTGGTTTTTTATAGTAAAAAAATTAGTTTAAGGTGAATTTATCATAGGTGTGCCAGTTTGGGATTTTTCAGAGTATTAATCCATTGGCACGTGTCAAATACATTTGGTAACAAGGACTTTTTTTTTTCCAAAAAAATTGTTGGTAAAACACTTATACTTTTTTTTTTTCCAACTTAGCAACGTTTTGTTATAATTCACAAATTACCAATTTTCCTATTAACTTATCCACTTCCTTTTTTTTTTTTTAATTTTTTTGCATGGCTTACAATTTGTCTTATCCCAAAATTAGAAAATTTGTATATAGACAAAACCAATTGAATTCAACCACCTTACATATTTTCAAGCTTTAAAACCTCCATCTGAGTCAAGGAATTTAATTATCATATGGATGCCCAACACCCATGCTACATAAGATTTTAATTTGCGATGCTCGTGGCGGCTCTAGAAATTGCTTTTTATGTTTATGTAAACATTTATTAGGATAAGTGGATTAAAAATCCTAAAATTTGTTGAGAATGTGCAATTGATTTTTAAAACTTTAAATTTGTGCAATCAAATCTTTCCATTAATTCTGTCCAACTTAGCTAACAAAAAACGCTAACATGATTTTTTTATTATTATTTACTCTTTTCTAATAGTGTTAACGTAGCTAAAACATGAAGGATAAGACTAAATTGACATCGTTTTGATTTAAAACTTATTTTTAATCTAAAGATTATTTAAATTAGATTAAAATAAACAAAATTAAAAAAGAGAAGGCAAAACAGGGCGAGGGCCTATAGGGCCCTCGTTGCTGCCAGGTGAGGGTCAGCCCAGGTAGCAGGCCCCACCCAATGGTCAATGACCTTAGTTGACCACAAGCAAGAGTCATGACCCTCCCCAAATCAAGCAAGGGTTATTGGCCTTCACTCAAGTCTAACTAAAGTTGCAAACCTTTGCCCAGAACTAGTTGAGTGCCATCACTAGTGGGGTCACTGACTCATTGCCCCATTGGCCAAGGTTGTCGAGCCTTACCCAAATTTGGGGAGGGCCATGATTGTTGCCTACGGTTGGCCAAGGTCACCGGCAATTGACTAGGGCTCGGCCACCCATATTGATTCTTGTTGCAAATCATTGGCCCTTTCCAATGGTGGTGGGGTGACAATAGCAAGGGCCTGCAAGCCCTAGCCCTCTCTTGCCTTCCTCTTATTTTTTTAGTTTAGTTAATTTTTTAACCTAAATTAAATAATATCTAGAATAAAAAGTAGATATGGACCAAAATGACATTTTGGTCTCGTCATTCATGTTTTAGCCATATCATTGTTTTTTGTTAGTCAAGTCGAACGGAGTTTACAAAAGAATTTGATTGTATCAATTTAGTCAATTTTAGATTTAGGTTGCTTTTTTTTTTAATATTTTAGGACTTAATGTCACTTATTTAACAAGTTTTAGGAATTTTGGGATACTTATTCCAAATCTATCAAGACGAATCTATAGTCTACTTTAAAAAAATAAAAACAAATGCTTTCAATAACATTACAAAGCTTGAATCGATGGACGGGTCATTAACGACGAAACATATATAGGAAAAAGCAAAGTGAAATCAGTAAAAAAAAAAAATTGCAAAAAAATGGAGCACAACTGGCGCGTAGGGACTGCAACGACAGCAAATCCAATTAGAAAATGCATGGAGAATACCACTTGCTATTTGAAAATGCAACTCACATGCATCCGTTCGCAAAAAAGGAGATAGAATGCACCCACAAATCTGGCTTTAATAAGCCAAAGCAACACTATAAAAAATAAAAAATAAAACAAACAAAATCTATCCTATTATTACCACCTTCGTTGCCATAAATGTGGTATTCCATGATATACCTACACTTTTTTATCGATATGTTGCTTTAACAAGCTGCAACCGCCTTCTCTTAGACAAACGAAGGATCAGGTGCACCAAATTTGGTAAACTGACCTCGATTGAAACGAATGAAATTCGATGATGTTGATATTTAGATGGAATCGACACTTCTCCAGTTGAGGATGGAGCTCCTTCAACTCGGTACAGGTCGTGTCTTTGAGTGAAAGCAGCAAACGAATTCTTCGCTTTAGGAGGCTTTTGAGTTCAAAAACTACGTAATTTGCAAGTGAATTTTTCGGAGGAAAATTTCGATCCCAAGAACCCTAACTTCTTTTATTTGGGAATTCATTAATGCTTTTTCAAATTGGATCAAACCAAATTTACTTTTCTTTTTGGTTAATTGATCCTGCTCTAGCCTTTGGAACAAGCTAATCGATGATCACTTGATCTTTCACTAACCTTCAACTCTTGTTTAAGACTAAGCTGGTCATTTCACACCCTTATTCGAGATAAGGCCCTACTCATCATTGAAAACATGAAATGTGATAGGATTGCGTTCCAAATTTAAGGTTCCAAGTTCCAAGTTCTACCTACCTAAAACCTTAAACCTATTCATTAAAACAGATTTCCTAATTTTTAGACCTTATAACCTACCCTACAGACTTTGAAAAACAAGTTCCACTACTAAGTTCTACCTGAAACCATGCTTGCCCTTACATTTGAGTAGGGATGATTGGTTCTCGATTTAATCCAGTTTCAAGGTGGAATCGAGAACCAACCGGGTGGTTCGGTTCCAAAGTTCCAAAGTAGAACCGGGAATCAGATCGAACCATTGGTTTCGATCCAATCCAATGGAATCGGCTACTTTGTTCCCCCTTAAAGGATAGGCATGCACACAAGATAGATTGATAAATCTTTAACAAATTAACGAAAGCAACGATGAGTGAAAAATTATACAGCCATAGTTTGGGGTACCATTAGACAAGTTAATTTTTTTAAGAAATAATAAAATAAAAAAATATTTGTAGTTGGTCTGATCCAATCCAGTTTGATTACCTCTTGGAATCGGGAACCAAACTGCGTAGACATCGCTTCTAATTTTAGGAACCAAGAATCGGACCGACACTCCCAAAAATGAAACCGCACCAACTAGTCCAATTCGGTCCGAGCGATTCCCGATTTGTGCAGTGCGTTTCGCACACCCCTACATTTGAGCGACTTACTTTTCTTTTATATTTTTGGGTCTGAAGAGGGACTTACTTGAGCTTGCCCAGCCAAGGCGAGGTCGAGCCTCGCCGAAGGCTGGCAACACTCTGGCGAGGTGGCCAGTCATGGCCGAGGCCGACAACCAGCCAAAGAAAAAAGAGAAAAAAAAAAAGGGTTTCTCGGAATTGTTCCCGAAAACAAGAAACAAGTTTTTTCTACTTTTTGTTTGTTCCAAATCTATTCCTAGGAATAAAAAAAATAGATTTTTTGTTCCTAGAAACAAAAGTGTAAACAAATATGTTTCTGTTCTTTTTTTGTTCCCCAAAACAAAAGAACAAAAATTTGTATTTTGGGGAACATAAACAAATTTAAACAAATAGGGCCTTACTCTCTTTCTACATAGCATTAACATAGTGAAAACAAGAAGGATATGACTAAATTGATGTTGTTTTGATTTAAAAATTGATTTTTAATCTAAAGATTATTTAAATTAGATTAAAAAATGAACTAAATTTCTTTTTAAAAAAAAGGCAAAAGAGGGCGAGGGCCTATAGGGCCCTCATCGCCACTAGGCAAGGGTCAGCCCAAGTCACAGAGCCCTAGCCAATGGTTGGTGACCCTAGCCCGACCACAGGCAAGGGTCATGATCCTCCCCAAATCAGATAAAGGTCATCGGCCTTTGCCCAAATCTAACTAAAGTCGCAAACCTTTGGCCAAATCTAGTTGAGGGCCATCACTAGTGGGGTCACTGCCCCATTGGCCAAGATTGTTGGGCCTTACCCAAATTTGGGGAGAGTCATGACCATCACCTACTATTGGCCAAGGTCACCAAACATTGACTAGGGCTCAGCCACCCCAATTGAGAGTCCTTTCCAGTGATGGTGGGTTGATAACAACAAGGGCCTGCAAGCCCTTGCCCTCTTTTACCTTCCTTTTTTTTTTTTTTACTTTTTTAAGTTTAGTTAATTTTTTAACCTAAATTAAATAATACTTAGAATAAAAACTAGATATGGACCAAAATGACATTTTGGTCTCGTCATTCATGTTTTAGCCATATCATTGTTTTTTGTTAGTCAAGTCGAACGGAGTTTACAAAAGAATTTGATTGTGTCAATTTGGTCAATTTTAGATTTAGGTTGCTTTTTTTTTTAATATTTTAGGACTTAATGTCACTTATTTAACAAGTTTTAGGAATTATGGGAAACTTATCCCAAATCTATTACGATGAAACTATGGTCTACTTCCGAAAAAAAGAACAGCTGCTTTCAATAATATTACAAAACATGAATCGGTGGATGGGCAGTTAACCACAAAACATATATAGGAACAAGCAAAGTGAAATCAGTAAAACAATCTGCAAAAAAAATGGACCACAACCGACAAGTAGGGACTACAGCGACAGCGAATCCAGTTAGAAAATGCATAGAGAATACCACTTGCTGTTTGAAAATGCAACTCACGTGCATCCATTTGCCAAAAAGGAGATGGAATGCACCCACAAATCCGGCTTTAACAAGCCAAAGCAACGCTATAAAAAATAAAGCATAAAACGAAAAAATCTATCCTATTATTACTGCCTTCGTTGCCATAAATATGAGAAGAAGTAGAGTTCAAGTGCTAAAACTTGGCACGGAAGGGACACTTAATGTCAAAAGTTAGGAAAATGACATTTAGTGCAAAAATCGAAGCAAAATAGATCACTTAAGTGCCAATTCAGCAAAAATCTAGCCAAAACGCTAACATTGCGATTTTTCGGCGAAATAAGTGCAAAATGGCATTGTTTTGCATGCTGACGTGGCTAGACAATACAAAAATGACATCGTTTTTGTGCTATAGTGGTAAACATTTAATATAAAAATTAATTAAATTAAATTTAAAACTAAATTTATTGAAAACATTTAAAAATACAAATATTAAATTAAAAAGGAGGAGAATGAGGAGGAGAAGGACGGGGGCGGCGAGGGCCGAGCCCTCGCCGCCACCGCCGAAGGGAAGGGCGACAGAGGGGAGAGGGTCGGCAAAGCCTTGGCTAGGGGCGCGCCCACGACCAACGAGCAACGAGGGCCCATAAGCCCTCGCCTCCGATCCAAGCAAGGGTTGGCAATCCTCGCCTAGCAAAGCCAACGGTCGCCGTTCGCTGGAGGTCTCCTCCGCGAACGACGACCCTTAGCCTGACCGGGCAAGGGCCGCTGGCCCTTGCCGGATCTAGGCAAGGGTTGCGAGCCCTCACCCTCGATCTGGGTGAGGGCTGCAAGCGGACGGCGACCCTTGGCCTGGTTGGGTGAGTGTTGCCAACCCTCACCTAGATTGGGGGCGAGGGCTCACGGGCCCTCGCCACCCGCCGATCGAGGTCACCGGCCCCGGCTAGGGCCCGACCGACCCTCCCCCTTCGTCGTCGGCCCTTCCCGACGATGGCGATGAGGGCTCGGCTCTCAACCACCCATTCCTTTTTCTTTTAATTTATTTTAATTTTTAAATATTTTAAATAAATTTAGTTTTAAAGTTAATTTAATTAATTTTTACATTAATTTTTTACTACATCAGCATTTTGGCCGAATTTTCACTAGATTGGCACTTAAATGATTTATTTTATTCCAATTTTGATACTTAAGTGTCCCTCCGTATCAAGTTTTGACACTACAAATGTTCGGCACTCCATAAATATGATATTCCATGATTTTCTTTTTGTCGATCATTTTCTACTCATAATCTAACTCTCAAAGCCCACATTTGAAACTAAATGGCCCCCACCCCAACTCCCAAAAAAGTGGGGATTCGAACCCTTCACCTCCTCCTTTCATGTTAGAAGGGTGGCCACTAGGGCAAACCTCAATGATTGGTATTCCATGATATACCTACACCTTTTGTCGATATGTTGCTTTAACAAACCGCGATTGCCTTCTCTTAGACAAATGAAGGATTAGGTGCACCAAATTTGGGATACTAACCTCGATTGAAACAAATGAAATTAGATAATGTTGATATGTAGACAGAATCGACGCTTCTCCAGTGGAGGATGGAGCTCCTTCAACTCGGTACAGCTCGTGTCTTTGAGCGAAAGCAGCAAACGAACTCTTCGCTTTAGGCGGCTTTTGCGTCGAGAACCTACGTGATTTGCAAGTGATTTTTTCGAAGGAAAATTTCCATCCGAAGAACCCTAACTTCTTTTACTTGGGGATTCATTAGAGCTTCTTCAAATTGGGTCAAACCAAATTTACTTTTCTTTTCAGTGAATTGATCCTGCTCTAGCCTACGGAGCAAGCTGATCAGTGATCACTTGGCCTTCCAGTAACCTTCAACTCTCATTTAAAACTAAGCTAGTCAATTCACGCCCTTATTCAAGATAAGTGGAGCCATGAAATATGATAGGATCGCGTTCCAAGTTCAAAGCTCCAAATTCCAAAATTTATCTATTTAGAATCTAAAACCTACGCGTTAAAATAGTTTTCCTCATTTTTTGAACTTATAACCTACCCTGCAGACTTTGGAGAATATGTTCCACTAATCTGATTTTTAGGTTCTAAGTTCTACTCTGAAACCATACTCATCCTTACATTTGAGTAGGGGTGATTGGTTTTCAAACCTCCCAAAAGGTAACGGAGGTGTGCAAAGGTGTCCTCGGGCCAGGCGGAGATTGGCCTCATTCCGGTTCAAAGGTCTAGCCCCATTTCGGTTCAAAGGTAGAATTGGGATTTGAACCGGTTCCACAGTAAAATTGGGAACTAGACTGGACTGTTTGGTCCTAGGATCGGAAACTGGATTGAACCATTTGTTCCGATCCAATCTAATGGAATCGGCTACTTTTTCTCCCCCTTAAAAGGTAGGCGTGTACAACAAAAGAGAGTAATAGACCTTAAGATATTAACGGAAGCAACAATGAATGAAAAGTTATTGAGCCATTATTTAGGATACCATTGGATGGGTTAATATTTAGTCACATCCTAATATTTTTTTCTGAGAAATAATAAAAAAGTATTTGTAGTCAATCCGGTCCAATCCAATTTGATTCCCTAAGAATCGAGAATCGAACCAACACTCTTAAGAATAAGAATCGAACCACACCAGCTAGTCAAGTTCGATCTCAGTTCATTTTGGACACTCCTACATTCGAGGGACTTACTTGAAATTTACATACAATGGATGACTTGGATTGCGAAATTACTTCCCAGTCCTCCTGCTCCGTCCCAAGAGACCAAAACACCAGATCTCCCGAGTCCTCTCCTACAGTTTTCACAGCTTCTTCCTTCTCCATATCATCTCCCCCGCGCGCTCCAGAAAAGCTCCACACACACGCCGAGCCGCGCCGAGCCAGATTCAGAGACTGCGCCGCCGCGCGCCCCCCGCATTCCGCCGCGCCGCGCCGCCATGGCTCAGCCGTTCATGAAGAAGGACGACGATGACGAAGAAGGTAAAGCCGCCGGCGTCCTCTCGTTCCCTCCTCTGTTTTCTTCTCATCGGATTCGTCGGTTTCTGCTCGCACATCTGTTCGCGCGGTGCCGACGCGAGTCCTAGGTTCCTAGATCCGTCGTTTCGGTCTGATTCGATGCGCTATGGTCGTGTTGTCGACGTGATCCGGTTTCGCGCTCGCTCGATCCGGGCGGGTTCTCGTGTCGTTTCGTATCTGTCGGCGGAGGTAATCGGGAATGTGGCTCCGGCGAGCAATGGCGATGTCGAATTGTTGTTTTGGTCGGGGCATGGGTCTGACTGATGGGATGGGCTGCGGTTGTTTTCTCAACTTGGTTCGGTTTTCGCGATCCGAGCGGGTTCCCGTGTTGTTCCGTAGTATCGGCGGAGACAATTGTGAATTCAGCTGCTACGAGCAATGGGGATGTTGAATTGCGCGAATGTACTCAGCGTCGATGAGCGTGATCTGGGTTTTTCTCCTTTCGGTGTCGATGTTCTAATGATCGTCGGATGCTAGTGATTGCTGACGTCTGGTTCTTCTTGTGTGAAATGTGGTGGGATGGAACTCCCATATGTGGGTCTTTTGATTTACCTGATTTTTGCGATTCGAATGCTGTGCAGCTGATTACTCTCCGTTTCTTGGGATCGAGAAGGGGGCAGTTCTTCAGGAAGCTAGAGTTTTCAACGACCCTCAGCTTGACCCTAGGCGATGCTCTCAGGTCTTGCTTTGTGGTATTCAATTTCGAACCTACATTTCGCACCCAGTTCTTTCATCAATGACTGAGTTTTCTGGTGTTTTTTCGCTCGATTGCAGGTCATCACAAAGCTACTCTATCTGCTGAATCAGGGGGAAACATTCACCAAGGTCAAATTCTTTTAAATATTCCAAATCATTACCCCTTATGCTTCATTGGCTGTTATGGTCATGATCTTGGAGGATTTGATTAATGTGTCTCTTTTTGAGTGCTATATGTGACTGGATCTCCATTCAATCATGCAGACAGAAGCAACAGAAGTCTTTTTTGCTGTGACAAAACTTTTCCAATCCAGAGACATAGGATTAAGGAGAATGGTTTATTTGATGATAAAGGAGATCTCTCCTTCTGCAGATGAGGTTGTATGCTGAATTGGAATATTCTAATCCTCACTCCCTTTATATGAATGAGCCTTGGCTTTGTTTTGCAAATTCTGACTTGCTGAATTTTATTTGCTTCGCTAGGTGATTATTGTGACAAGCTCCCTAATGAAGGATATGAATAGCAAGACTGACATGTATCGTGCCAATGCAATTCGAGTTTTATGTCGGATCACAGATGGAACCCTGCTCACCCAAATTGAACGCTACTTGAAACAAGCTATTGTTGACAAGAACCCAGTGGTTGCCAGTGCAGCTTTAGTTAGTGGGATCCATTTACTTCAGGTTCATTTAAATGCTTTCTGGTGATGGTAGCTAGTTCCTTCTTTATGTCAAAATGTGCCTCTTTATATTTGTCTTATGTTTACAGACGAGCCCGGAGATTGTAAAAAGGTGGAGCAATGAGGTTCAGGAAGCTGTGCAATCAAGAGCAGCCCTTGTACAGTTTCATGCACTGGCCGTACTCCATCAGGTTGGTTAAAGCGTTGTTCATCTAGACGATTGGACTTACCTTTTCACAATTTAGGTGCAATTTTTGGAAAAACTGCAGTCTTATATCCCAGTATTTTTTCAGCTGCATGGCTATTTACCTTTGCATAGACAATTTTAGACTTGATTGTGTTTTGTGTGTTTCATGTCTATGGACGCCTGACTGCCCGTCCCAAGTGGAAGGCTAATTCCATGGCAATAATATGATTTACTATCTGAAGCTAAACATGAATAGATCCATTTGTTGACCTCTGTGAAAAATCCATGATTTTATGAATTAGATGAACTTTTAGCTTCTGGAATTTGCATTCAGGAAGAGAAGCTGTCTCATTTTCACAATAGAAACTAGCTAGTAGATTCTGAAGTGTTTTTCACTGTTCTTTCTGTTTCCTCTATTTCTTCTACATTAAGGAACTGCTTGCTTGTCAAACGGTTCTTTCCTGTTATTGTTCTGAACTAATACAAGTTCATATGTAGCCTCATAGGAGGAAACCTATCACTTTTAGTTGATGAAAGGTCGAGAGAGAGAGAGAGAGAGAGAGAGATCTTTGACACTGTCATACCAGCTTTCCCTGTGGTCAGTGATCTGCAATCTAAAATAGACATAATTTATCTTTAGTTGGTCATATTGATTTTGACAAAAGACATGAAGGATGCAGATATTTTATATTTTCACTTTTATCATGGTGAGTTAAATGTAAATACTTGGTCTTCCCTTTTCTTCAATACCTAGAACAACTTAAATTTAACAGTTCATTCTATTCTGTAAATTGGCTGATTCATGTTGTGTCATGAAACATCGCCTTTATTTACTTTTGATCTCCTTTCCTTTTCTCAAAACAAACCTGAATTTGTCGTCTCCATTGAATGGTCATAATTGAGCGCATTTGTTTGTGCTGCTGGACATACTGTCTCGTATCATGCTGTTTTTTCCCTTTTCGCTGTGGAAAGAGGCAATCCTTTGGCCATCAAGAAAGAAAAGAGCCTCTGATTATACTCTAATGTATACAATGCCACACAATAACAAGACTGTCCTCTTTTCTGTATGCTTAAAATGTATTTGGATTACTTATTAGCTTAAAGGTGCTGACATTACATCCTATTTAAAACACGCAGATTCGGCAAAATGATAGACTTGCTGTGAGCAAGCTTGTAACAAGCTTGACAAGGGGATCTGTTCGATCACCTTTGGCCCAGTGCCTTTTAATACGCTACACTAGTCAGGTACTTGTAGCTACTTAGCTGGAAGAAGTCCTTTCCAATATGACATAACTAATTTGCATGACATTATCATTTATTAAACAACATATGCAGGTTATCCATGAGTCAGCCAGTAATTCACAAACTGGTGAAAGACCATTTTTTGATTATTTGGAAAGCTGTCTGCGGCACAAGGCTGAAATGGTGATTCTTGAGGCTGCAAGAGCTATCACTGAGCTTAATGGAGTGACAAGCAGGGAATTGACTCCAGCAATAACTGTTCTCCAGCTCTTTTTGAGTTCTTCCAAACCAGTGCTGAGATTCGCAGCTGTCCGCACTCTGAATAAAGTCAGTACCTCCCACCCTACTCCTCCCTAGATAATCTGCCAATACGTTTTTAAAACCCTTTTTATGTGTAGAAGACTAATTAATGTAAATATCCACATATCCTCCAAATGGGTGTGAGCAGTTTTGTCATCATCACCTTCAGTCTGCATATATTGTTACTCTTGTCTTTCTTCATTAGTTGTATATGCATATGCATACATATGTAGCATAGGTGCACAGGCACCCATATATTTGAAGAAACAGAGCAATGTGTTTCAGTCTTCGTACCTTATTTGTAGTCCCAGGAGGACAGAAAGAAAGCAGCTGGTTGTAGATTATTGTACCCTATTTATCGCCCCAGTAATTGTAAGATGGAAATTTTCAGATGATGTGTATGTGGACTTTTGTCCAGAATTGAGTTGTGACCAGGCTCTGAAAGGATGTCTAGAACTGAACTAGTGGTGGAATGAGGAGCTCTTCTCTTGGCACTATCATGGCAGTTGGAATAAGACCTCTCAAGTTTAGATTTCCACATAGTTTGTGTCTTGTTGTGGGTTTGGATATAGTTGAATCTTTTGTCAAAATTTGACCTAGGCCAAGGATTCCACATGGCCCCAAAAAAGAGTTTGGTTGCAGGACAACCAATATTTTTCATTAACATTCCTGCAGTTGCAGTTCTATTCCAAGTAAATCTCCAAGAATATTCTTGAACAGGTTGCAATGACACATCCAATGGCCGTCACTAATTGCAATATAGATATGGAGAGTCTTATTTCTGACCAGAACAGAAGCATCGCCACACTTGCCATCACCACTCTTCTGAAGACAGGAAATGAATCAAGTGTTGATCGTCTGATGAAGCAGATTACCAATTTTATGTCAGATATTGCTGATGAGTTTAAAATTGTAGTGGTGGAAGCCATAAGGTCATTATGTTTGAAGTTTCCTCTGAAATACAGATCCCTGTGAGTTGGCCTCCTTCCATTTTCCTTTTTGGTACAACAAATATATCTTATCATGTGGTTATTCTCTGAAGTAACTGATATGTGGATTTGGATTAACCTATGATGACATTATTTTGGTTTTTGTCAGGATGAACTTCCTTAGCAACATTCTTAGGGAAGAAGGTGGATTCGAGTATAAAAAGGCTATTATAGATTCCATTGTGATCCTCATCAGGGATATACCTGAAGCAAAAGAAAGTGGGTTGCTTCATCTGTGTGAATTTATTGAAGATTGTGAATTTACTTATCTGTCGACACAGGTGGGGTGTTTGAGTTACTTTATGTTTATAGAGTTCCCCTTTTATTTAAAAATCAACTTATTCATGTGTGGTTACATTTTCATTGGTAGATTCTCCATTTTCTGGGAATCGAAGGGCCAAAAACCTCAGATCCTAGTAAGTACATAAGGTACATCTACAACCGGGTACATCTTGAGAATGCTACTGTTCGGGCTAGTGCTGTAAGCACCCTGGCAAAGTTTGGTGCCATGGTCGAATCATTGAAGGTAAGCCGAGTTTCCTTTACTTCTACTATTTAGCAAATGTTGTATGCACCTTTCAACAGTTCTTTCTGATCTGATCAATGCTGGATTAATCACTGACAACTTCCTTGCAGCCCCGTATCTTTGTTCTTCTACGGCGCTGTCTCTTTGATAGTGATGATGAGGTTAGTTGTCTGGGCATACATCATGTTATATGCTTTTTAGCTTTGCTTATTTTGCTTGTCATGCAATAGATTTTTTTCCCCCTGTATGAGCCTTCATGTCTGGCCTCGACTTAGTTTATGCACACTTGCAGGTTCGTGACAGAGCAACTCTTTACCTAAACACACTTGGGGGTGATGATTCAGAAGTTGAGACTAGTGCAAGCGCAAATGAGTTTCTCTTTGGGTCACTGGAAGTTCCCCTGGCCAACTTGGAGACAAGTCTGAAAAACTATGTCAGTCTTATCTCCCCCCTCAGTCCTCGTCTAAAGACCTTTAACTTTGACTTACATGTCCATTTCCAATACAGGAGCCTTCAGATGAGTCCTTTGACATAAACTCTGTGCCCAAGGAGATCAAGTCTCAGCCACTTGCAGAGAAAAAAGCCCCTGGAAAGAAGCCTGCTGCTGGTCTGGCTGCTCCTCCAAGTGGCCCTGCAACAACTGTTGATGCCTATGAGAGACTTCTTTCTTCAATTGCTGAGTTTTCCAGCTTTGGGAAGCTTTTTAAGGTTCTGTAATTATATTTTTATCTCAATAATGCTTATGTCCACCTTTTGTTGGTAGAGATTTACTTAAAAGGGTTTTCTTTTTCTTGCAGTCATCTGTGCCAGTCGAGTTGACTGAAGCGGGAACAGAATATGCAGTTAATATTGTGAAACACATTTTTGATAGCCATGTTGTGTTTCAGTACAACTGCACCAACACGATTCCGGAGGTGTTATTGGAAAATGTAATGTTATCTTCAAAACTGCCATATATTGCTTTGACACATTGCCTGAGACTGCAATTATAGTTTCTGAATTTGCTTCTAGGTTGCTGTTATAGTGGATTCCTCGGATGCGGAGGAGTTTTCTGAAGTTGCATCCAAACCTCTACGATCTCTTCCTTATGATTCACCTGGACAGACCTTTGTGGCATTTGAAAAGCCGGACGGTGTGCCTGCAGTTGGAAAATTCTCCAATATCTTGAAGTTCATAGTTAAAGAGGTATTAGTTGACTTTACTTAGATTATCCCCTCATTCTTCTCCAGCTTATGGTTTAGAGAAGAATGACTTGTCACCTTCAATATCATGTTTAACGTGATATAACTGAAGATTGTTCGAATAACGGCTTGTCTTTCAGTAACTGGTTTGGTCTAATATCATCTGTTGTCATTGTCAGCTATTGTAGATGACATGAAATCCTCTCACTAATTGCCTCAACATGTGAAAACATTCGGTACGGTAGAAGCATACGTGCTACTCTATGGTCACATTCTCCTGTGGGATAGAGTGCCCAATCTCTACTGATGGCTTTTAATTCAAAAACCCATAAATCTTAATGCTATTACTGACATTTTCGGGTAAATTCTCATAATTAACTTGCATAAAGAGGAGAGAATGCAATCAACAGACCAATTTTATTCTTTGGTATTGAATTACTTTTTTGTTTAATATTTTACTTCCCTATCAGGTTGATCTGCCCACTGGTGAAGCAGAGGAAGATGGCGTTGAAGATGAATATCAGCTTGAGGACCTTGAGGTTGTTGCAGCTGATTACATGCTGAAAGTCGGAGTATCCAATTTCAGAAATGCATGGGAAAGCATGGGTGCAGATTTTGAGCGGATTGATGAATATGGCCTGGGATCTAGGGAGAGCTTGACCGAAGCTATGAATGCAGTCATCGACCTTCTTGGCATGCAGCCCTGTGAGGTATTCTTTTGTTGGAAATACTTTTATTTGCAGCTCGAGGTTGGTTTAAGAACATATATGCCAGAATATTGATGTTGGTTTACACCTGCCTTGGGCTTTCTGACATAGTAATCCTTTATACTGAAACTCTATTGACCCAATTAATAAAGATGCAAATGAACAATTTCATGTCAGTATGCTTTCTGAGGCATGATAAAGACAGATATCACAGAAGCTGTTTCTACCTCTTCATTTGCCCTGAAGTCCATGGAATAAGTGAATGAACTTGTTTTCTTATAGCGATGGAAATTAGGCTGACCATGTTGGACCTACTTTCTATATAAGTGGGTGTTCTTCTTTAGACAAAACCTTGAACTAAAGGTTGTTAAAGTTTTGATAAATAGAAGACATTGAGACTGATAAGAAAACTATGACATTGAGAGATGGAAGGACTCTGAGGAATTTTCCAACTCGGTGCAGATTGGTGGTCACCATTTTTTTCATTCTGTTGTTAGATGTACTCTCTTATGATGTATTATCATCCATTGAAGTGAAAGCAAGTTTGTTATATGTCTTTAGGGAACGGAAGTGGTCCCAAGCAATTCCAGGTCCCACAGCTGCCTATTATCTGGTGTGTATATTGGGAACGTGAAGGTCCTGGTGCGCTTGTCCTTTGGAATAGATGGTCAGAGAGATGTCGCAATGAAGTTGGCTGTGCGCTCCGAGGATGAAAGCGTCAGTGATGCCATACACGAGATTGTAGCGAGCGGTTGATTTGCGTATTCAATTTCTCTATTTTTTGCCTTTAAGAAAGGAGAGCTGGAGTGGAATTTTGCAGAAGAGACCGAAACTTTCTCGGCATAGGGTGGTTGGACATTGATTTGTGCGACTCGGCTTCATCTCCACGTAGATATTATTCAAAGTGAAAATAGGGAGCAAAAAGAAGATGCTGGATCAGGCTTTTCCTTCTGCATATTCTTCTATTGTCCGACTGCCTCAATGATCCATTCATATACGACGAACACGGCTGCACTATTGCTGCATTGGCATTTATGAACCATCTGATAATTGTTTCAATCATGCGGGGGCTTTCTCCCTTTTCTTTTGAATCGAACTGGTCAAGTGCAGGAATGGAATGCAGTAGCAATCATCCATGGCTCTATGTTTTACCGTCACGGTACCGGTGCCGAGACAGACATGGAAATTTGATTTGTTTCTTAGTCCTAAGTTTCTGCTACGACTATGTCGGGTCCGGTGTTCTTTTCTCGGACATTGTCACTATTTTTTGTCGTTCATTTTGTCACCGATGACGAATTTCCCGTCGACCGGAGGCGAGCTCTAGTGAACCATAAAATCCGTTTTTTTTTCTTTTTTTTTTCCGCATGATGATGAGAAACTAGTTGAACCGGAGGAACCAGGTTTCAGAGAATTGAGAGTGAGAGTGATCGGAAGTCTGGAACTGTTTTCTGGTAACTCTAATGCGAACCAAAATCACCTTAATTGGAAAAATTATCAGTCTCTCGAAAATACGTTAATTTTGTGCAGATTTGAAAAATAAAAAATAGTTCCATTGCCGGGAATCGAACCCGGGTCTCCTGGGTGAAAGCCAGATATCCTAACCGCTGGACGACAATGGAACAGTTAGTAGAAGATGCATGATATTTATTATTAAATCCTCTATATGACCTTCACATGATCGTAGAGTAATTCTTTTTAATTTTCACTGTCATCATTGCCATCATTATTATTTTTATAATCGATACCATGAAAAATTTCTTGGAAAAATTTATTTCGAATTAATTTTTTTATCATAAACTAATACATCTGTGATAATACTCCAAATTGATACAATTATAACAAATTTATCATTTATTAATTTTTTTTTTTTTTTTGCTCACATCATAGAAAATTTTAGGGTAAGTACTATACTTGACCGATACACCCATAAATTGTCATCCAACAGCAATTTGATAAGAAAATTTAAATGAAAATTAACAAAGGGTGAATTTGTCGTAATTGTATTAGTTTAGGGTTTTTATTAGTATTAACTCTTATTTTATGAAAACTTAGTTCTTTCAAGAACATAGCTCTTGATCATGTATTTTTTTGTGGTTTCTCGAAAGGAAATCACTTTCTCTAAAGTGGTATAATGGATGGGTTTTTCTCAACTCGACGACCCGCAAGCCTGCCCGTGCAAACAAAGATGCGTGCTTCCTTCTTTCTAATCCGTAAAATGACGGGATTCAACCCGGTCCAACGCATAAAATTTTCTATTTGATGGGTTGACAAAAAACCATCTCACCAAAGGAAATTCTTGCATATATTAAGGGAAATAATAGGTAAAAGATATAACTCGGTCGGATATTAATGGATAAGATGTCGACCCATTTAAAACAACCCGATCATGATCCTAATTGTACTGAGCCAAATCCGAGCAACCCAAAATAAATTCCAAACCCAACCTAATCCGCCCAATCCCCAATTCCCACTTTTTTCCTTTTTGCAAAAGAAATCCCACCGTCTCTCGTTCATTCCCTCTTTCTACTTCCAAAAGTCAATTTTGGAGGGAATTACCAAAAAAAATCATCAATCTATTGCAATTATATCAATTCAATCATAAACTTTTTTTGTTACTTCAATCATAAATCTTTTATATTTGTATCAATTGAATTCGTTTGGCCAATTTTGACTAGCCAACATTGACATGGCATAGCCAGTGTTAAGGTGACATTTTTAAAATAATATTTGAATAATTTTTAATTTTTTTTCTTTTCTTTAATTTTTCCCCCTTCCCCTTCCACTTCCCTTAGAGTTGCCGAAGGCATCATGGCCCTCGCCCAACCAAAATCGGGTGAGGGCATAGCAACCTCGCCCAACCAGGCAAGGGCCGGCTCTAAGGGAAGGGGAAGGAAGGAAAAATTAAAGAAAAGAAAAAAAAAATTATAAAAATATTCAAAAATATTAAAAATTTTTAATTTTTTTATAATCTTTTCTTTTCTTTTCTTTTCTTTAATTTTTCCCCCCTTCCCCTTCCCTTAGAATTGGCAAGGGCATCGCCACCCTCACCTAGTGTGCGCAAGGGTCACGATGACCTCGCCCAACCAAGCAAGGGCTGGCTCTAAAGGAAGGGGAGGGAGGAAAAATTAAAAAAAAAATTATTAAAAAATCTAAAATATTAAAATATTATTTTAAAAATACCATATTAGCACCGGCAGTGCCACATTAGTGTCGGCCGGTCAAAATTGGTTAAATGAACTCAATTAACACAAATACAAAAAGTTTATAACTGAATTGATTAAAGAAAAGTTTATGACATAATTGCAATAGGTTTATGACTTTTTTGGTAATTATTTTGTCAATTTTGTGCTTCATTCTTTTGGTTCAAAAGTTGTCCTTGTAAAGAATGAAAAACCTCGTTGCATCCTTGACCAAACCCCATCATCTCGTTACTTCACATGTATACATATTTACCTAATTTATCATCTCATATAACAAATAAATAAAAAGAAATATAATACGGTCTGGCACAGCTTCTACTGAAAGTACCGCATTTAATCAGTAAATAATCGGACCGGGAAAGGGAAAAGAGAGAGAGAGAGAGAGAGAGAGAGATCCTTTGGATCGAAATCAATGCCCAAAATTCATGTAGTTTAACTGAAGATCTAGGAAATAAGGTACATGGCACAATATGAAGACTTATTCAAACCTAAAACCTTAGGGATCCTTTTTCCCATACTCATTAACTTTATGGGGAAAAAAAATAAAAAAGACGGAGAAAAGCGCTACATATATGTATTTGTATTACACCTATGAATATAAGAAGGAAAGGCTTTACAACTAAATATAGGGACAAAGTTCTTCAACTACACCGCCATTCCTTATTCCGCCTTTATATATAACATCTAACGATACAGTTCTATCGCACTTCAGGTGCTCCCACCAGGGTAAACACAGCCATTGTAACCTGCATTTCAGACAATTCAGTTCAAATTAGCAATAACCCACTACAGAGATGAACTCATTGCACATCACTAGCCCTAGCTCGTCTGCTCGAGTTTGCGGAAATAATGTTTGTCTTGCATGAATCTGAGCATAGACTGCGAATTCGAACTTGGGCACCCCCTGTTCTATCTGTTAGTCGATGGCTTGATTCTTAGTAGCTTAAACTTTTGGAGAAAACGATTAGTCTAACACCATATTAGTATTCGCAGAAGCAGTACCTATAACCAGCTCATACTTCATCCTTTTTCCATCTAATTTACTCTGCCTCTTCTCATTTTGTAGTAAATGCATTTGGTAACAAAGGCATTTTTTGGAGGAAAAATAAAAAATCGATTTGGGTAGCGCATTATGGTTAGGGATAAGATAATAAAGATACGAGGATCAGTGTTCATTTACGCATGTTTAGGAATTATAATGTCTAGGTTAAGTGTGAGTACTCATAGAGCCATGCTTTGGAAGACTTACTGGGATTGTTCGTCGTGAGCGTTGCCGTTTGAGAGAAATCGCAGTTCCAAGGGTTCCTGCCTGATGTTTGGTAGTAGAGGTTCATGGCAAAAGCTGCATGCGACGCTACGGTGTTCGGATCAAAGCAAGCACCGCCAGGTTGGATCGGACCGCAATCAATGTTGTGGCCGCAAGCATAGTCGAGACTTGCTTGCAATTGAGCATCGGCAACGCCGGATTTGGGAACACACCAGCCCGGTCCTGTTGGTTTTGGGGTCGGAGTCACTGGGGTTGGAGTCACTGGAGCTTTTGGAGAAGCTGGGGTCTGAAAGTACAGGAGAAACTTTGAGAATTATTTAGTGTTAATTTCAGATTTTACATCTTCCAAGAGTTGCAGAATTAAAGCTCCTAAATGCAGCAACTTATCAAATACAAATACAGGGCAACCACAAATGCATTCCTCTTCTAAGTACCCATTATCCATCATGCTATCCTTAGAAATAAAGCGCTGTATGCATAGAGGTCCAAAACTTTTGGATTTGATTAATGAAGCTGTCACTGCAACAGGTACAGACTATGATCCTTGATGAATAATGGGGCTTGTACATATGATGTCTACATGAAGTAGGTGGTTCCAACTCTCCCAAATTCTGAGCCAAAAAGTAAATTGGAAGAAAGAAAGAAAAACCTCCAAATACTAAGAATTCTTATTCAGAGTGCCTTGCAGGGTCAACAGAGCAAAATAATGTGCATGATAGTAGCTTTGTGCCAGACTAGAACAGAGTAGGCCCTAGATGATTTCTGTTAAAGTTTTATATCCTGAAAGCCTATCCCACCTTTTCGCCTCCTGTCACGAAGGTCAAGACCCATAGTTCTATTATTTCAAACATGGATTGCAAAGCAATTTGCATTCTCCAGCTTTCATGTCCATTGTTCGATACAGTACGATTCCTGTATTGTCTATTACATACTGCCAAAATAAAGAGCCATAATGGCATGAAGAAAAGTGAACGTGGTTGTTTTACCTGGCTACTCTTCGCAAGACCAATGTCATAAGTCATGGTCAGATCAGGCCTGTACATTCCAAACGATCGTTCAGAAGTAGGCCCTGATTTCAGATCCTCGTCATAGAGTGCGAAAATGTAGGTGTCCACGGACTTGCCAGGCATCAGTGGAGTGCCAACCAAAGATCTAAGGTGAGCGATCAAATTTCCATTGTAAGCCTTAGCATTCTCTACGCTAGGCCCAACCTCATTGCTGTCGCCTTTGTACGGCCACCCCGTCTCTGCAACCACAATTTCAATGTCCTTGTAACCCAAAGCCTTTAGGGCAGAGTAAACAGCATCAACCTGCAGATTGTGATTTTGCTCGTTTATCAAGTGAACTCACATTGTTCTTCAGATAAAAGCACGTGCAATATGTCACCTAGCTAGTTAATGAGAACTACTCTATCCCCATGGCTACATTTTCACCCACATTATGGAAGGGGCTTTGACATCGGGTGGTCCCTGCCTGTCACAACTTGTTTAATTTCTGGTTCACTTTAGGTACGTGGCCAAAAGATGTTTGGAGGCTTTTGTCTAAAATTCTTCCTCTGGACAGCCTGTCAGCCCATACCTCAAGTAACTTTCCAAGGTTCCCATCTCTCACAGCACAAGATGATCACCATTCTAAAGAGATGAGCTAAGCAAAAGTACAGTGACTAATTTAATCGATTTGTATTTGTGCTGGTACATCGTGGGCATATATACCAACGGAACCAGATGCTTTTTCAAAAGGCAAGATGAAAAAGGTTGATGACAAAGGTAATTGAATGGATGTCTACAGTGACACAACCACCATGAATAACCTATTTCAGAAGTTGGAAGGTTTGAATCATCAGTTCTTCTCAGAAGCAAACTTTTTTCAGCCAGAACACTAACCTCATCATTAAAAACAACCCGGAAAGAGAAAAGAAAACTAAAGCATCTCTCTTGCCTCCTTTTTGCTACACCCATACACAGGAGAAGAAACATAGCATCTCTCCTCAGCTCACCAAAAGTAGCATCTAAACTATGAGAGAGCTGATCAGGCAAACTCTCATCTTGCGGTCAATGAACAAAAGGTCAATAAGTACCGTGGAATTTGGACACAACAAGGCGGCTGACCGGGCATGCTTTGACAACCACCATAGTACATACATAGATGCAAAACATTCAGTTCCATGGGACCACATTGCTAGTTGAGAACCCAACCTAAACGAAGAAGGGGTGGTTGTGGACTCACCTTTTTCTAAGTCTACTCAGAGAGAATTAACTAATTGCTCAGTTGAGGCCCACCATTTCTAAAAAAAATTGACCAAGACTCCACCTGTAGAAAGTAAATGTCTTAAACAGGCACAATCTTTTCGAGAACAAATGACCGTATTGCACAGAGCAGATCGAAAGTTCTTAATCAGCTTGCCCCCCAGCCCGAAACACAAATTGACGACCATGGACAGATAATTCACTTTGTCAGGTCGAACTCGGACTCAGCTTTCATATCAAGCTGTGTATGACCGAGTCAAGCTCGAGTATTGTCTTTAGCTAGACTCTATCTACATCATCAGGCCATGGCCAGTGGGCATACAGAAAGAATCAAATGTCAATGCATTCGACCGTTAGAAAGATAAGAGTAGTGTCAGCAGAGATGGGCCGAGAACTCTCTCACCAAGGCCCATTTCCCAGGAAGAAGAAGAAGAAGAAGAAGAAGACAAGAAGAAAGAGATAGAAACCAAATTCACCTGAGCGTCGAACATGTTCATGTACTTGATCCCGGTCCCGGAGTCGACCCGCCCGGCGTTGGGCTGGAACAGGCAGAACGCCAGCGTCTCGGGCCTCGGGTCGCTCTGGTACGCGAAGAACGGGTACGGGTTGATGGGCAGGGGCGAGCCGTTCTCCCGCTGGAACTGCAGCACGTCCCTCATCCGGGCCTCGAACGAGGGGTGGAACCGGCCCGACGACGGCGGGTCGGACTGGCTCAGCAGCGACATGGCGTGCACCGACGACACCTTCACCTTGCCGCCCAGCCCGGCGGCGTTGATGGCCCTCTGCATGTTCTGCATCGCCGGCAGGAGCTGCGACATCAAATTCTCGTCGTTGGACATGAACACCTGCGAAACATTAGAAAAACGCGAATTTTTCAGCGCTTTCTTTTGGTCCTTCCTTGATGTTTGCTCCATCAAAAAGAGAAAAGGAACGGCACCATCTCTCACATCATTCACACCCACCAAAAAGCCAGATGAAAAAGAAAAAGACAAAGGCCTTTACGCCGTTTTAGCTGCATTATTTGCGTCAATTAGGATCGTGTTCGAGTTCACAATCCCGGGTCGTGTTGAAAACCGGCAGCGAATGAACTTAAGCTATATGAATTTCGAATGACGACTTCGAATTCAATTCAAGACTTCTTGAATTAGCTCTTCTTGAGCCTGTGAATCTTGGGAAATTCAAAGGGTCGCGCTTTGATTTTGCCCGTTTCGGAAGAACAGAGAGAGCTGAAGGATTCACCTCATTGCCCACCGTGACGAGGGTGATGTTGCTGGCGGGATAGAAGGGGAGGATGTTGGAGCCGACCCACTGGCCGGCCGCGTTCGGATCGGCGGCCAGCGACGGGATGTCGCCGTTGGCTGCGCCGA
This sequence comes from Eucalyptus leucophloia subsp. euroa, assembly GCA_017140325.1. NCBI lineage: Eukaryota > Viridiplantae > Streptophyta > Magnoliopsida > Myrtales > Myrtaceae > Eucalyptus > Eucalyptus leucophloia. The sequence goes on along the minus strand of CM029474.1, from coordinate 28,412,460 downwards.
TCACGATCCCGATGCCCGTGTTCGCCAGCGCCATGATTATCGCCGGATCCGCGCCGTACAGCCTGACCTTCCCGATCGTCGTCGACTGCAGGAGCTTCGCCGTGGACTCCGGCGGCGGGAGGTTGTCGGCCACCTGCCCATAGTTCACTCCGACGAAGGACTGCGAAACTGCAGAGACGAAATAGCTATCGTCAAGACACATTCCTCAGCTTCCTCACCCGACTCGACTCGCTCAAGATTGGACAAACTTCGAGGAGGCAGATCGAACGCCACGAAAAGAAACGGAAGAAACCGCCGCGAAGCCACATCGAATCCGGACTCGACCAGCGAGAAGCTCCGATACCCATTTCTCGCAAGACTCGACTGACTCGATAGACCACACAAAATTCAGCTCAAACTCTGCGAATTCCGCTGCTCAACTAGCCAAAACCTACCCACAGAGAGAGAGCGAGAGGGAGAGAGAGAGAGAAAAGGATATACTCAGAAAGCACTTACAGGCGAAGCGAGAAGCGTGGAGGAGGAGGAGGATGAGAAGGGAGAGGGAGGAGGGATTGGAGAGGAAGGAAGCCGCCATGGTTGGTGCTCGATGAGCTGGATATGGAGTGTGCAAGCGTGCTCAAGTGTGTTTAAAAAGTGGCTTGGGGAGTTCGAGCTCCAGATATAAATAATTGAGATAACTGCAGCTTCCAAATTATATAAAAATGCTATTATTATTCCTCTATTGATTCGACTTTGAAAACAGCATTAAATATTTAAATATATATCAAAAATTTAGTCTCAAAATTACATGAAGAGTATCTAATATTATCATTTGTTTAATGTGAGTCCGAGCATTTTTCGTATAATTTAGAGATGAAATCGAATATGTCTATACACATGGTGTAAAAAGTTCAGGGCCCTTTCCATCGTTTTTCATTAATGATCCATCAAGACGTGTCGAAAAGAAAACAGAAAGGAGAAAAATAAGGGAAGGTGGAAGGAAAGTAACGGTAACGAAGAAGGACAGGGAGAAGAAGCGGAGCAGTTTCGATTCGGTGTGAAAAGGGCAGGAGTTCAATTAATTATAGAAATAATTAATTATTAGAAATATAACTTTCCCTTTTCTTATTTTATTTTTTATGGGGTCAACCGATTGCAGGAGTCTTGGTCTCGTTCTCCTCTCTCCCCATTGACTTTTGACGCGGCGGCGTTAGCGTAAAGGGGTGGGTTGTGTCGGGGGCAGTTTCGTAATTGAAACCGAATCTAGGGGCTGTTTTTGGACTGCGGCTGGTTTTGCTACCCCCCATAATTCTCCCCCAAAAATTTCCCCATTTCGAATAAAAAACAGAAAAATGGGAATATAAATTTTGGAGAGTGAGGTGAAATCTGACAAAAAAAAAAAAGGAAAAGGGGAGGGAAAGAAAAGAGAGTTTAACATTTTAAGAAACCATATGCTTTGTGTTATTACAAATTTATTATGAAATTCTCAAAGGTTTTGTAAGAGCTAATAAGTTTACATTATTGCCCGAAATATGCTTTTAATTATCATTAATGGACAGATCTTTTGCATATTACTTTAAGTTGTATACAAGATGCCAATCAATCTATATGGCATGTTGATTCAAAATAAAATCACTAGCAAAATGATAGGATTTTCATATAATACTGATTTGAATGTTCTGCGTTACACACGCTCTTTGAATCCAATTTCTCTAAAAATCAAGAATTGAAAGTGTCTTTTCTTTTTCATGAAGGAAGGACTTTTTTTCGAATTATAATCTACAAAAAAAAAAAATTGGCCATGTTCTTCCGTTTCCAAAACACTTTTGCAATGGGTGGGACCAAGAAAGATTCTATGGAAAACCAAACTTTTTGGCAAGCCTTATCCCCCATCAAATGGTGGTTGGAGTTGCATCTTATCTACCCCCATATGAGAAACTTCCCCTCAAGTAATTTCCAAGACCAAATAGTTTTTCCATTTCTTCGTCAACCCTCTCAAGAGGTTTCCCACCTGAGGATGGACCAAGGGAAAGTGGAATTTAAACCCTTTGAATGGAGTTAATGCGGGGTGCCTGTGATTGGTTTCTTTGTCTAGGGACCATCTTCTCCATGGGTTTTAGTGTTGTGCTTGAGTGCAACATGATGCTTTCAATAGGTTGGCATGTTAGAAATGGTAGATGACAATCAGGGTTGAAGTTCTCTATAAATTTATTATCGGGTTATTTATATTAAGTACTCTCATTTGAAGTTCTTTTATAGGTATTCGACTAAAATGGAGCAAATGCATGTGTTTTTTTAGCATTTACTTATTGGATGTAACCCCACTCGCTTAGGAGAAAAAAAAAAATCGAAAAGAAGATGAACGGTTTGGCCATGAATTCACCTAGTTAAAGTCCCAACCCCTTATCATTGGTTCATCATCTTCCTTCATTGCCGATTGATGCCTCCCTTACTTATGACAAAGCAAATAACAAACAGCTTTCATGTTCGCCAAAGTTCAAAAATCTTATCACAACTCAAGGAAGCTTATTCTAATAACAATTAATAAAACATGCACAACCAATCCACAAATGAGGTAGCACTTGCTGGGTAATGATCTACCTCGTGCTGTTGCTTTAAGACATCAAGGAGGACCAAAAGGCCTCCATACTTTTTTTTTCTTTCTTTTTGCAATCTCAAAAGCCACCTAATTTACAATAATCAAGATTTGACATGTGTACACTATGATGACTAATTGAATCTTAAATCCTACCTACTATAATTAAATGATTTGAGGCAAATCTCTTGCTCTTTTTGTAGAATTGAGCAGGTTCGGGCACTAAATTCTCTGACGTGGCATCATCCCATTAGCCCAAAAGTCGCGTACGCGTGGTAAAGGACAGTGGTGGAAAAGGGCAACCCATTCTGTTTCTCTCCCACACGTCGTTTGAACCTATTTGGCAACTTCCCCAAGACTGCCCGGGCTCTCCGACAGAGACAACTTTCTGGACTGACAACTTCTTTTAGTATATTTACATTATAGTATATTATAAAAATACACATTGTAAGCACACAAATATATATATATATATATATATATATATATATATATATAATGTTAATATGCTATATCACATGGTATGATATAAATGGGTGTTCAGAATTTCGATAAGCGAAAAATAAATTATTTAAAAATATTTTTTAAAATGATTATTTGAATTAATTACAAAAGTGAATGAATGAATAAAAATTATTTTTATTTTGCACAAGAAATATTTAAATATAAATTATTATTGACAATAAACACACTTTTTATTGATCAACTCTTTCAAGTGGTACAGATGAACGTTTTTAGGAAAATACTTTTCAAATCATTTATTTTTCATGAAATAAATGATATTTATCAACATGAGATGATTTCCTTATCTAGATCGTGTATTAATCATCCCACTCACACACCATTATTGTACCTAGTTGCATCATGAAATTAGTACTTCTCGAGTTTTTGGGGCATCCATCGTGCCGTTTCATGAAGGATGATGTTGAATCAATATGACAATTTCACTAAATAGTCATGCGAGCATTTAAAATTGGAAAGTGCCTATTTTTCAATTTAGGAAACCAAATATTGGCAAATTAAATACATGACCAGTTATCATGATAATGAGGGTAATTTGTTAGATGCTAGTCATTTTCCCACGTGATCGAGCTCTTAAATCTAAGACTCGATTTTGCAGGTAAAACCAATATATTTTACACAACCTTGGGTGGTTAAGAAGATGGAGATTTTGGTAGATTTAGCAATATTCAAAAATAAGAAATTATCGGGAACTCAAGGTGTCACGAATTGACATTGGGTTTTGTAAAATTCCAAAATTAAGTTTTTTTTTTCATATATAAAATTGAGCACGCTGGTTTTCTTTATCTTTGTAATAGTAAAATTAGAAAATGAATTGTGAAATTTGCCTTTCTTTGTGATACCCTTTTGCCTTTGGAACTAATACGAGTCAAATTTGGAGGGTTGAACTTTTAGAAAGATTAAAGTCTACATGCTAAGCAAGTTGAAAATTTCAATGAACCTGTCACTTGCTTCAGGTGAATATGGAGCAATCCCTTTCATTCGTGTCAATTTCAATTAATTAGGTCTCATCTTATCCACAAAGTTAATGGGTAACTCATAACTTGGAAATTGAATAGATTATTTTTCTTTTTATTTAGAACAAGAGTTTGAAAAAAAAAATTAAGAAAAAGAGACGTGGGCCATAAAATCAGCTCTTTTTTTTTTTTGTCTAATATATAATATATAACGTCATCGTTGATTTTTTATAAATATTTAATTTAGCTCCTAAATCATATAAAAATAATATTATTATTATTTTATTGATTCGACTTTGAAAACAGCATTAAATATTTTTATATTTTAAGAATCAAATTAAATATATACCAAAAATTAGTCTCAAAATTATATGAAAGTATTTAATATTATCATTTGATTAATGTGAGTCCGAGCATTTTTTGTATAATTTAGAGATGAAATTGAATATGTCTATACACATTGTGTAAAAAGTTCAGGCCCTTTCTATCGTTTTTCATTAATGATTCATCAAGATGCGTCGAAAATAAAGCAGAAAGGAGAAAAATAAGGGAAGGTGGAAGGAAAATACGGTAACGAAGAAGGACAGGGAGAAGAAGCGGAGCAGTTTCGATTCGGTGTGAAAAGGGCAGGAGTTCAGTTAATTATAGAAAATTTCAGACCAAAAAAAAATTAATTATAGAAATATAAATTTCCCTTTTCTTATTTTATTTTTTATGGGGTCAACCGACAGCAGGAGTCTTGGTCTCGTCCTCTCCCCCCCGCCCCCACATAATTCTCCCCCAACAATTCCCCAATTTCGAATAAAAAACAGAAAAATGGGAATATAAATTTTGGAGAGTGAGGTGAAATCCGACAAAAAAAGAAAAAAAAAGGAAAAGGGGAAGGGGAAGGGGAAGGAAAGAAAAGAGAGTTTAACATTTTAAGAAACCATATGCTTTGTGTTATTATAGATTTATTACGAAATTCCAAAAAGTCTCTTAAAAGCTCTAAGTTTATGTTTTTACTTGAAATATTCTTTCAATTATCATTAATGGACAGATGCTTTGCATATTACTTTAAGTTGTATACAAGATGCCGATCAATCTTTATGGCATGCTGATTCAAAATAAAAATACTAGCGAAATGATATGATTTTCATATAATGTTGATTTGAACGTTCTGCACTACATACGCTCTTTGAATCCAATTTCTTTAAATCAAGAATTGAAAGTGTCTTTTCTTTTTCATGAAGAAAGGGGCTTTTTTTTTTCGAATTATAATCTACAAAAAAAAAAATTGGCCATGTTCTTCCATTTCCAAAACACTTTTGCAAACAAGATTCTAGGGGAAAACCAAACTTTTTGGCAGGCTTTTTCCCCCATCAAATGGTGGTTGGAGTTGCATCTTATCTACCCCCATATGAGAAACTTCCCCCTCATGTAATTTCCAAAAGCAAATAGTTTTTCCATTTCTTCGTCAACCCTCCTCAAGAGGTTTCCCACCTGAGGATGGACTGAGGGAAAGTGGAATTTAAACCCTTTGAATGGAGTTAATGTGGGGTGCCTGTGATTGGTTTCTTTTTCTAAGGACCATCTCCTCCATGGGTTTTAGCATTGTACTTGAGTGCAACACGATCATTTCAATAGGTTTGGGTGGATTGTAAATGTTCGAAAGGGTAGATGACAATCAAGGTCAAAATTCTGTATAGATATATTATCGGGTTACTAATATTAAGTACTCTCATTTTAAGTTCTTTTATGGGCATTTGACTGAAATGGATCGAATGCATGTTGTTTTTGCATTTGCTTATTGGATGTAACCCCACTCGCTTACGGAGCGCAAAAAAAATTCAAAAAGAAGATAAACAAATTGGCCATGAATTCACCTGGTTAAAGTCCCAACCCCTGATCATTGGTTCATCTTCTTCCTTCATTGCATGCATCCCTTACTGATGACAAAGCGAATAACAAACAGCTCTCATGTTCGCCAAAGTTCAAAAATTCCTATCACAACTTAAGGAAGCTTATTCTAATAGCAATTAAATTGTAACACGTGCACAATCAATCCACGAATGAGATAGCAATTGCCAGGTAAAGATGTCTCGTGATATTGCTTTAGGACATCAAGGTGGACAGCATGACTTCTAAACTTTTTCTTTCTTTCTTTTTCCAATCTCAAAAGCCACCTAATTTGCAATAATCAAGATTTGACATGTGTACACTATACTAACTAATTGAATCTTAAATCCTACCTACTCTAATTAAATGATTCGAGGCAAATCTCGTGCTCTTTTTGTAGAATTGAGCAGGTTCGGGCACTAAATTCGCTGACGTGACATCATCCCATTAGCCCAAAAGTCGCGTACGCGTGGTAAAGGACGGTGGTGGAAAAGGGCAACCCATACTCTTTCTCTTGCACACGTCGTTTGAACCTTTTTGGCGACTTCCTCAAGACCGCCCAAGCTCTCCAATGGAGACAACTTTCTGGATCGACAACTTCTTTTAGTATATTTACATATAAAAACACACATTGTAAACACAAATGTAACTTATGGTTCACAAACTGCTTTTCCTACATTTTTGCTTTGGTAGATCTATGTGGAAATTTCATGAGAGAATATATATATAATGTTAATATGCTATATCACATGGTATGATATAAATGGGGGTTCAGAATTTTGTTTTTGATTAGAAGTGTTCAGAATTTCGATAAGTGAAAAATAAATTATTTAAAATGATTACAAAAGTGAATGAATAAACATTATTTTTATTTTGCATGAAAAATATTTAAATATAAATTATTATCGACAATGAAGACACTTTTGATCGACCGGCTATTTCAAGTGACACAGATGAACGTTTTCAGAAAAACACTTTTCAAATCATTTATTTTTTGTGAAACAAACGACGTCTATAAACGTGGGATGATTTCCTTTTATCTAGGTGGCTTGTGTATTAATCGTCCCACTCACATACTATTATAATACCTACTTTCATCCTGAAGTTAGTACTTCTTGAGTTTTCGGGGCATCGGTCATGCCGTTTCATGAAGAATGATGTTGAATCAATAGACAATTTCACTAAATAGTCATGCTAGCATTTAAAATTGGAAAGTGTCTCTTTTTCAATTTAGGAAACCATCTAATATTGGCAAATTAAATACATGACCAGATATCATGATAATGACGGTAATTTGTTAGACGCTAGTCATTTTCCCACGTGATCGAGCTCTTAAATCGAAGACTCGATTTTGCAGGTAAAACCAATATATTTTACATAACCTTGGGTGATTAAGAAGATGGAGATTTTGGTAGATTTAGCAATATTCAAAAATAAGAAAATATCGGGAACTCGAGGTGTCATGAATTAACGTCGGGTTTTGTAAAATTCAAGATGCTACATTCAAAATTAAGTTTTTTTTTTTTAATACATAAAATTGAGCACGCTGGTTTTATCTTTGTTATAGTAAAATTAGAAAATGAATTGTGAGATTTGTCTTCTTTGTGATACCCTTTTGCCTTTTCAACTAATACGAGTCAAATTTGGAGGGTTGAACTTTTAGAAAGATTAAATTCTACATTATAAGCAGGTTGGAAATTTCAATGACCCTATCACTTGCTTTGGGTGAATATGGAGCAATCCCTTTCACTTATCCACAAAGTTAACGGGTATCTCATTACTTTGAAATTGGCTATGCAAGTGATTATTTTTCTTCTTTTCTTAGAATAAGAGCTTGAAAAAAAAGAAAAAGAAAAAAGATACGTGAGCCATAAAAGCAGCTTTTTTTTTTTTTGGGGGTGTGAAAGCCATAGCAAGTCCCAGAACTATTTGTAATGAAGATCAAGTAACCATAATTCCTCATTGACAATTGAATGAATATGTTGCAACAAGGAAAAACATATTTACCGATTATATCATTCACAATCGTCCGAATTACTCCCCCTCCTCCATTAATGAGAATTTCATCTCACACAACTCAAACAAAACGCCTTGAAATGCTTTACTTGCAAGGTTAGGCAATGCTTTTCTCCAATCAATATCAAAACGAATTCTTCTAATGGTTCTTCTGATTGATGGGACGTGCCATTGGCATCATCTGTATCGACTTTTATTTTTTTTAGCTTGTGCGACGATCACAATTCGTGGCCAATCAATTAGAAGTTGACTAGAGGTGGAGGGAAATGTGTCGCCTGCAATGAATAAATATGAATAAATGGAAAGTATGATACCCGCAAAATAAATAAGTAAATAGAAAAGACGACTAAAAAGTGAAGAAAGGTCAAGTGGGCAACGCGAGTACAAGGCCCAGTAGGCCCCTTCCTTTTTGACCTAAATATTTAATTTAGCCCCTAAATCATATAAAAATATTATTATTATTATTCTTCTATTGATTCAATTTTGAAAACAGCATTAAATATTTTATATAGTTTAAAAATCAAATTAAATACATATCAAAAATTTAGTCTCAAAATTACATGAAAGTATCTAATGTTCTCATCTAATTAATGTGAGTCCGAGCACTTTTCGTATAATGTAGAGATGAAATCGAATATGTCTATACATATTCACATTGTGTAAAAGTTCAGGACCTTTCTATCATTTTTCATTAATGATTCATCAAGATGTGTTGAAAAGAAAACAGGAAGGAGAAAAATAAGGGAACGTGGAAGGAAAGTAACGGCAACGAAGAAGGACAAGGAGAAGAAGCGGAGCAGTTTCAATTCGGTGTGAAAAGGGCAGGGGTTCAAACTTCAATTAATTATAGAAACATAACTTTCTTTTTCTTATTTTATTTTTATGGGGTCAACGGACAGCAGGAGTCTTGGTCTCGTCCTCTGTCCCCATTGACGTTGACGCAGGGTGGCGTTAGCGTGACGAGTGGGTTGTGTCTGGGGGCTCGTTTTTAGGGGCTGTTTTTGTGGCTGGTTTTGCTACCCCCCTACATAATTCTCCCCAAACAATTCCCCAATTTCGAATAAAAAACAGAAGAATGGGAATATAAATTTTGGAGAGTGAGGTGAAATCCGACAAAAAAAAAAAAGGAAAACAGAGAGGGAAAGAAAAGAGGGTTTAACATTTTGAGAAGTCATTTTTATCATGAAATTCCAAAGGGTCTTAAAAAAGTTTATAAGTTCACAACCTTGCCCAAAAATACACATTCCGTTATGATCGGCATTTTATTTGAAATCTCCAATGATTTTTCTATTTATTACTATGAGTTCTATGCAAAAGAACACAATTCGATCTAGGTAGCTCGTCAATCCAAAATAGGACCATGAGGTGAAATATTAGGATTTTCATATGCCGATTTCAACATTTTGTCCGGCGTGCTTTTCAATGTAAAAATTATTGTGGCCCATATTATGTGATTTATTATATGGTTTAATAATTATTAAAATGCTATAAATGATTATTTGTTACGAGAAGGTACGACTTAATAAAACGAAAGGTATATCTTTTTGATGGAAGAAGCGCACCCTTTCAACGAACGTATATATAGAGTCCGGTGGCCCTCTCTCCACCCACATATGAACAACAAAACAAAAATGAAAGAACGTATTCTCTCTTCCATCAATGAATACATTAAGATTTAGTGGGTTAAGGGAGAGAAATCGGATTTCTTCTTTTGGATCAAGTTCAAGCGCAGCGTTATGGATAAAGGTATGTCTTCATCTATTTGTGAGAATCATGAAGATCAAAGATCCTTAATTTGTTATGAATTTCCGCATTAGATTTTATATGAATTATCTTACAGTTGGTATCAGAGCCATTTGGTTTATGATCTCATGATTTTTCCGTTTAAAGAAATATTATGATTTATGCATGATGATTTGTTTAATAATCCTGTTCGTAGCATTTGTTGTTGTTGAAATATTTTGGAAGATTCTGTTAAAGGAAATCTGAATGATTGAACGTTTTACATGAACTAAAATGGCGAAGAAAAGTTACTGTGCGTGTGCGAGTGGAAAAGGACAGAAATGGACGAAAATGAAAAATTCGGAATTTTAAGGGCAAGATAAAAACTCTTCGATTCCGGGCAAAATCCGGCGACCCACCACTTGATTTCGGACCCACACCGTCGCAAGACCATGAGGAACATTAGCCATGAGTTTTTCCGGCATATCGGTGTTCGCCGGAGGCTAATCGAGCGGCGGAAGCGGCGGTGGTGGAGGTTTTGTGTTCTGAGAAACTTTTGTTTGATTTGGGGCCAATTTTTGGTCATTTTCTCTGAAACTTGGACCCATGTGGTCGTGCCGGCATGCTCTTCAAAACCCATTAATTATTTGTGTCTGGGATGGGCTGTCGGAGAAGAAACGGGCGGCGAAACGGCGGTGGAACGGCTAAAAACCGGCGAAGAATCGCGTCCGTGCGCGAGGAAGAAGGCGCGTGGGCTCCACGCGCGCGCTGCGGTTGCAGGCGCGTGGAACCCACGCGCCACGCGCACATACGCGCGCGCGAGCGCTGCGCGCGTGGGATCCACGCGCGCGGGCTTCCCGCGCAGTTGCGGGCGCGTGCAACGCACGCGCCTGCGCGTTGGACGCGCGCGTGCGGGGCACGCGCCCGCGGCGGATTAGGCGCGTGCTCGGCACGCGCCTGACGTACCCGCGCGCCCTTTTTACATTTTTGCCCCTTTATCATTTTTAAAATTCCCATTTTGTCCTTCTCGCAATTTATTTACTGTTCTGCCCTTGTTTAATTAATAATTACAGTTCTGCCATTGCTGGTAATTTACCATTTTGCCCCTGAATTATAATTTTATGATTCTGCCCTTATGGAATTAGGATTTTACAATTTTACCCTTATGCTTTGATTAAGTTTTGTCCTTGTATGCAAATTTGGTAAATATTTGTATTTTACAATATTAAAAAAAAAAAAATTCATATTATGAAAGGTTTGTTAGGGCCTGCATGGTTGCAGATTTGTTTCTTTCCCGCGAACAAAAAATTTCTCGTTTTTTGCAGGAACAAAAAAGCGAAAACGCGTTTGTGTGCGTTCGTTTTTTTGTTCTTTTTTCCCGCGAACAAAAAAAACGCAAAAAAAGAAACACAAATTTTGTGTTTCTTGTTTTCGGAACACAATGAGAAATATTTTTTTTTTTTTTTCTTATTTTCATTCTTCTTTCTTTCTTTTGGCCGGGCCCGGCCTCGGCCATGGCGGCGACCGGCCGACGAGGGCCGCCCGGACCTCGCCCGGCCACGGCGAGGCTCGCCGGCCCGGCGAGGCCGACGCTCGCCGTCCCCGGCGAGGCCGAGGCTCGCCGTAGCCGGGCGAGGGTCGGCCTCGCCGGATCCGGGCGAGCTCGAGCTCGCCCGGCCATGGCGAGGCCGACCTCGCGCCGGCCCGGCGAGCTCGATCTCGCCCCAGATCCGGCGAGGCCGAGCTCGCCGCCGGCGGCGAGCCTCGGCCTCGGGCGCGGTGGCCGGCGAGGCCGCGCCTCGCCCGCCGGCCGGGCGAGCTCGGCCTCGCCGGATCAAGGCGAGGCCGACCCGCGCCGGCTCCGGGCGAGCTCGATCTCGCCCAGATCCGCCTCGAGCTCGCCCAGCCGGCGAGGCCGAGCTCGCCCGGCCGGCCGCGAGCCTCGGCCTCGCTGGCGGTGGCCCGGCGAGCCTCGGCCTCGCCGGCGGTGGCCGCGAGGCCGCGCCCGCCCGCCGCCCATTGGCGAAGCTCGGCCCTCGCCGGCCGGTCGCGGCCAAGGCCTTGGCCGGCGACCGGCCAAAAGAAGAAAAAAATGAAAAAGAAAAAAGAAAAAAAGGAAAAATAAGAAAAAATAAAAAAAATAAAAGAAATAAAAAAATTATCCAAATTTACCAAACATGTTTCGTTTTTTTTTGTTCCGAACAAGTTTACCAAACACGCTTTTTTGTTCGTAAATTGTTTAAAATGTAAAACACTTTTTTCTATTTCTCGTTCCTCGGAACAATTTTTAAACGAAACGTTACCAAACGCGCCCTTAGTCACCAAAGTGGCCGAACCTTAAAGTCTTATGAATTTTGATATTGTAAATTATTTTATTCAATTACCCATGATTAATTGATGCTATACATGAAATTGATATGTTTTATATCATTATTGGAGTTTATGGGTATATTGAAGTTCATTTATTATAAGAACTTAGGGATTAACCCAAAGGTTAATAATTGTCTTATAATTCATGAACATGATGGTTGATAATTAATATGACTTGTTAAATTTGTTTGTATATCCAAAGATAACAAATAAATTTTAATAAGATATATTTACAATTATCAAATAAAAGTTATTAGCATCATTATGGTTTATATATTTTTTGTATATCATAGGATCGCCCAAAGGAGAACTATGATGTGCATGTGTAGTTTAGTTTGAATCGATTAGTTGATATTCTCAAAGCATTAATGTACGAGTATTTTCTTGCACATTTGCAGATCGTACTGTTTCACTCCATTCGCATGCCTCATCTGTTCCCCTATTCAATGGGATAAATTTTCCGATTGGAGTGAGCAAGTCCAGTTTCACTTAGGTGTCCCGGATCTTGATTTATCGCTTCAAGCCGAGAAACCAGCTGCTATTACATCGATGAAAGTAGCAATGATGAAAAATCTTTCCATAAAGCTTGGGAAAGATCGAACGGACCGAGCTTAATGTTCATGCGGATGACGAGTTGCAAACAACTTAAAGACTTCTCTTCCCAAGACTAACAATGCTAAGGAATTTATGAAATTTGTGGAAGAACGTTCTCAAACCGCGATAAGTCACTTGCTGGTACACTGATGAGCACACTGACCACCATGAAATATGATGGTTCGCGTACTATGCATGAGCATATACTTGAGATGACCAATTTAGCAGCAAAGTTAAGGACTTTGGGAATGAATGTGGATGAGTACTTTTTAGTACAATTTATACTTAATTCCTTACCTCATGAGCAATATGGGCCATTTCAAATGAATTACAACACTATAAAGGATAAGTGGAATGTAAACGAATTGGCTAGTATGTTAGTTCAAGAGGAAACAAGGATAAAGAATCAAAAGGCTCATTCTGTTCATCTCTCAAGTCATCAAGGAGTTCGAAAGAATTTTAAGAGGAAAGGTGGAAGGAGCAAGAAGAAAGGACTACACATCCTGAATGACTCTTCGAAGGCTTCTCAAATCCACAATAAGGAACACAATCTTATTAAGTGTCATTTTTGCAACAAAATTGGACACTTGAAGAAAGATTGTCTAAAATGTAAGGCTTGGTTCGAAAAGAAAGGTAAGCCTTGTGCTTTAGTATGTTTTGAATTAAACTTTACGAAGTTCCTTATAATACTTGGTGGATTGATTCGGTGCCACCACTCATGTGTCAAATACGATGCGGGGATTTCTTACGATCCAAATTATAAAGTCAAATGAAAGTTATGTGATTACGGGAAACAGAAACAACGCTCCAATTGAAGGCATTGGCACTTACTGTTTGATCTTAGATACCGGGTATTATTTGGATTTGTTTCGAACCCTTTATGTACCTACATTTTCTCGCAATTTAGTTTCTTTGCCAAGACTTGATGTGGCGGGATTTTATTGTAAGTTTGGATCTGGATCTTTTAGTTTGTTTAAGAGTGATACTCTTATTGGAACTGGAACTTTATGTGATGGTCTTTACAAATTTAGACTTGATAATATTTTTGTTGAGACATTAATGACCTTGCATCATAATGTTGGCACTAAACGAAGTTTGGTGAATGAAAATTCTGCTTACTTGTGGCATAAACGGTTGGGTCATATATCCAAAGAAAGAATGCAAAGATTAGTGAAGAATGAAATTCTTCCAAATTTGGATTTTACTGACCTTGGAGTGTGTATTGATTGTATTAAAGGTAAACAAACAAAGCACACTAAGAAAGGTGCCACAAGAAGCACAGAACTTCTTGAAATTATACATACTGACATATGTGGTCCTTTTGATGTTCCATCTTTTGGTAAGGAAAGCTATTTCATAACCTTTATTGATGATTTTTCACGTTATGGTTATATTTATCTATTGCATGATAAGTCTCAATCGTGAATGTACTTGAAGTGTATATTAAAGAGGTTGAGAGGCAATTAGATAGAAAAGTGAAAATAGTAAGATCGATAGAGGCGGTGAATATTATGGAAAGTATGATGAATCGGGACAATGTCCATGTCCATTTGCTAAATTCCTTGAAAGACATGGTATTTGTGCTCAATACACAATGCCGGTACACCACAATAAAATGGTGTAGCGAAAGGCGTAACCGTACTTTGATGGAAATGGTTAGGAGTATGATGAGTCATTCATCTTTACCCTTGTCTTTGTGGATGTATGCTTTAAAGACTTCTATGTACTTATTAAATAGGGTTCCTAGTAAGGCAGTTCCAAAAACTCCCTTTGAACCGTGGACGGGAAGGAAACCTAGTTTACGACACCCGCATGTTTGGGGTTGTCAAGCGAGAAGTAAGAATTTATAATCCACATGAAAGGAAACTGGATTCAAGAACGACCAAAGTGGTTATTTCATTGGTTATGCAGAGAAATCCAAAGGGTATAAATTTTATTGTCCTAATCATAGTACAAGAATTGTTGAATCTAGAAATGCTAGGTTCATTGAGAATGGTGACATCAGTGGGAGTGAAAGAATGCGTGATGCTTGCATTCAAGAAGTAAGGGTAGAAGTTCCTATACCCAAAGCTTCTAAAGATGTCAATAATGAACCTCCAATAGCCGAGTCACAAGAAATAGCATTAAGGAGATCTCAAAGAGAAAAGAGATCGGCTATTTCTGATGACTATATGGTTTATTTACAAGAGTCAGAAATTGACTTAGGAATTGGAAATGATCCAGATTCATTTTCCCAAGCCATGGAATGTGAAGATTCTAATGAATGGTTTAATGCCATGGAAGAAGAGTTAAAATCCATGCATCAAAATCAAGTTTGGGATATTGTTGAATTGCCTAAAGGATGTAAGAAGGTCGGGTGTAAATGGGTCTTTAAGACCAAGCGCGACTCAAAAGGCAATATTGAACGATATAAAGCCAGACTTGTTGCAAAGGATTTTACTCAGAAAGAAGGCATTGACTATAAAGAGACATTTTCACCGGTCTCTAAGAAGGACTCACTTAGAATCATTATGGCTTTGGTGGCTCATTATGACTTGGAGTTACACCAAATGGATGTTAAAACCGCCTTTCTTAATGGGAATTTAGAGGAAGAGGTTTATATGGACCAACCCGAAGGCTTTTCAGTTAAAGGAAAGGAACACATGGTATGTAAATTAAAGAAGTCAATATATGGACTTAAACAAGCTTCCCGACAATGGTATCTTAAGTTTAACGATACCATAACTTCATTTGGATTTAAGGAAAACACCGTTGATCGGTGTATATATATGAAGATCAGTGGGAGCAAGTTTATTTTTCTAGTTCTGTATGTTGATGATATTTTGCTTGCTGCTAATGATCTTGGTTTGTTACATGAAATCAAGAAATTTCTCTCTAAGAATTTTGAAATGAAGGATATGGGAGAGGCAACATATGTGATAGGAATAGAAATATTCCGTGATAGATCACAAGGATTATTAGGATTGTCTCAGAAAGCCTACATTGAGAAAATTTTAGAGAGATTTAATATGAGTAAATATTCAGCGGGAATAGTTCCAATTCGAAAGGTGATAAATTTAGCCTTATGCAATGTCCGAAAAATGAATTGGAACGAGAACAAATGAATAATATTCCTTATGCATCTGTTGTGGGGAGCTTAATGTATGCACAAACTTGCACCAGACCAGACATCGGTTCTTTGTCGGAATCTTTGGGTAGATATCAAAGTAATCCTGGAATGGATCATTGGAAAGCTGCAAAAAGGTTCTTAGATACCGCAAGGAACGAAGAATCATATGCTCACTTATAAAAGATCGATCATCTTGAGGTGATTGGATATTCAGATTCGACTTAGCCGGATGTGCCGATACAAGAAAATCAACATTTGGTTACTTGTTTCTTCCGGCTGGAGGGGCAATTTCATGGAAGAGTGCGAAGCTTGATCAGTTATTGCTGCATCCACTATGGAAGCTGAATTTGTGGCATGCTTTGAGGCCACAATTCATGGATTATGGCTGCGGAATTTTATTTCGGACTTGTGATCGTCGACAAGTATAGCCAAGCCGCTGAAAATTTATTGTGATAACTCTGCAGCAGTTTTCTTCTCTAAGAACGACAAGTATTCTAAGGGTGCTAAGCATATGGAGATCAAATACTTGTCTGTCAAAGAAGAAGTTCAGAAACAAAGAGTGTCAATTGAGCACATTAGTACCAATCTTATGATACAGATCCCTTAACTAAAGGATTGCCGCCCAAAACATTTAATGAGCATGTTGAAAGGATGGGCATTATTGGACGTCATTAGTGTTTGTATTATGCTTGTATTAAGTTTATGTATTTGACACTTTGAGCTCACTTATGTGTTTCTGATATTTCCTATTTTCTATTTAGTATACATTATGGAAATAAATGAATGTTAAACAGGATAGTTTCTAAAGAAACATTATGGTTGGACTATTCTTTGTACTTCTCATTTATGGATCATGTTAAGTAAAGTGCTATAGTTGTAGTACATAGAAGGGACTATGTCGATTGATGACATACAACCGCTATGACTCACATTAGTTTTCTTTACTTAATTGTGATTATTATGTAATTGTCAATTTAATGAAATTTTATAGCATAATCTTATTGTGCACATTATAGTCTTTATTAAACCATGAAAGGAGAATCATATGGGCCAAGTGGGAGAATGTAAAAATTATTGTGGCCCATATTATGTGATTTATTATATGGTTTAATAATTATTAAAATGCCATAAATGATTATTTGTTACGAGAAGGTACGACTCTAATAAAACGAAAGGGTATATCGCTTTGATGGAAGGCACCCTTTCAACGAACGTATATATAGAGTCCGGTCCTCTCTCCACCCACATATGAACAACAAAACAAAAACAGAAAGAACGTATTCTCTCTTCCATCAATTGAATACATTAAGATTTAGTGGGTTAAGGGAGAGAAATCGGATTTCTTCTTTTGGATCAAGTTCAAGCGCGCGTTATGGATAAAGGTATGTCTTCATCTATTTGTGAGAATCATGAAGATCAAAGATCCTTAATTTGTTATGAATTTCCGCATTAGATTTTATATGAATTATCTTACATTCAAACCTAGTTTTTCTAAAAACACCTAGAATCAAAAAGTGTCTCTTCTTTATCATGAAGAAAGGGGCTTTTTTTTTTCAAATTATAATATACAAAAAAAAATTGGCCATGTTTTCCGTTTCCAAAGCACTTTTGCATTGGGTGGGACCCAGCAAGATTCTAGGGGAAAACCAAAATTTTGGCAGGCCTATTCCCCCATCAAATGGTGGTTGGAGCCGCATCTTATCTACCCCCATATGAGAAACCTCCCCTCAAGTAATTTCCAATACCAATAGTATTTCCATTTCTTCGTCAACCCTCCTCAAGAAGTTTCCCACCTGAGGATGGACCGTGGGAAAGTGGAATTTAAACCCTTTGAATGGAGTTAGTGCGGTGCCTGTGATTGGTTTCTTTGTCTAGGGACCATCTTCTCCATGGGTTTTAGCATTGTGCTTGAGCGCAACATGGTGCTTTCAATAGCTTGGGCAGATTGCAAATGTCCGGAAAGATAGATGATAATCAGGGTCGAAGTTCTATATAGATATATTATCGGGTTACCAATCTTAAGTACTCTCATTTGAAGTTCTTTCATGGGCATACAATTGAAATGGAGCGAATGCACATATTTTTTTTTTTTTTGCTTATTGGATGTAACCCCACTCACTTACGGAGCTAAAAAAGAAAATTCGAAAAGAAGATGAATGGTTTGGCCATGAATTCACCTAGTTAAAGTCCCAACCCTTGATCATCGGTTCATCTTCTTCCTTCATTGCCGATCAATGCCTCCATTACTTATGACAAAGTGAATAACAAACAACTGTCATGTTTGCCAAAGTTAAAAATAACAAATAGCTATTATGTTCGCCAAAGTTAAAAAATGCCTCCATTACTTATGACAAAGTGAATAACAAACAGCTCTCATGTTTGCCAAAGTTAAAAATAACAAATAGCTATCATGTTCGCCAAAGTTAAAAAAATTCTTATCACAACTCAAGGAAGCTTATTCTAATCACGTGTACAACCAATCCACGAATGAGGTAGCAATTGCCAAGTAAAGATCTGTCTCGTGATGTTGCTTTAGGACATCGAGGTGGATGACATGACTTCTAAACTTTTTCTCTTTCTCTTTCTCTTTCCATCTCAAAAGCCACCTAATGTACAATAAGCGAGATTTGACATGTGTGCACTATGCTAACTAATTGAATCTTAAATCCTACCTACTCTAATTAAATGATTTGAGGCAAATCTCTTGCTTTTTCTTCTTCTTCTTTTTGTAGAATTGAGCAGGTTCTTGCACTAAATTTGCTGACGTGGCATCATCCCATTGGCCCAAAAGTTGCGTACGCGTAGTAAAGGACGGTGGTGGAAAAGGGCAACCCATTCTCTTTCTCTTGCACACGTCGTTTGAACCTTTTTGGTGACTTCCCCAAGACCGCCCGAGCTCTTCGCCGGAGACAACTTTCTGGATTGACAACTTCTTTTAGTATATTTACATTATAGTATATTATAAAAATACACATTGTACGCACAAAAAATTATACATAAAAATGTTAATATGCTATATCACATGGTATGATATAAATGGGTGTTCAGAATTTTGTTTTTGATCAGAAGTGTTCAGAATTTCAATAAGCGAAAAATAAATAATGTAAAAAATATTTTTTAAAAATGATTATTTGAATTGATTACAAAAGTGAATGAATAAAAATTAGTTTTATTTTGCAAAAAAAATATTTAAATATAAATTATTATCGACAATGAAGATAAAACGTTATTTTTGCAATAAAAAACAGAAAAATGGAAATATAAATTTTAGAGAGTGAGCTGAAATCCGACAAAAAAAGGAAAAGGGGAGGGAAAGAAAAGAGAGTTTAACATTTTAAGAAACCATATGCTTTGTGTTATTACAAATTTATTACAAAATTCCAAAAGATCTCATAAAAGCTCATAAATTTATAATTTTGTCCGAAATATGCTTTTAGTTATCATTAATAGACAATTTTTTTTGCATATTACTATAAGTTGTATATAAGACGCCACTCAATCTATATGGCATGCTAATTCAAAATAAAATTGCTGCCGAAATGATGGGATTTTCAAGAATTGAAAATGTCTTTTTTTATCATGAAGAAAGGGGCTTTTTATCAAATTAAAATATACAAATAAAATTGGCCATGTTCTTCCGTTTCCAAAACACTTTTGCATTGGGTGGGACCGAGCAAGATTCTAGAGGAAAACCAAACTTATTGGCAGGCCTTTTCCCCCATCAAATGGTGGTTGGAGCCGCATCTTATCTACCCCCATCTGAGTAACTTCCCCTCAAGTAATTTCCAAGACCAAATAGTATTTCCATTTCTTCGTCAACCCTCCTCAAGAGGTTTCCCACCTGAGGATGGACTGAGAAAGTGGAATTTAAACCCTTTGAATGGAGTTGGTGTGGGGTGCCCGTGATTGGTTTCTTTGTCAAAGGACCATCTTCTCCATGGGTTTTAGTGTTGTGCTTGAGTGCACATGATGCTTTTAATAGGTTGGGCAGATGGCAAATATTCAAAAGGGTAAATGACAATCAGGGTCAAAGTTCTATATAAATATATTATCGAGTTACTAATATTAAGTACTCTCATTTGAAGTTATTTTATGGGCATTCGATTGAAATGGATCGAATGTAGGTTTTTTTTGGCATTCACTTGCTTATAGAGCTAAAAATAAAAATTTGAAAAGATGACCCGTTCAGCCATGAATTCACCTAGTTAAAGTTCCAACCCGTGATCATTGGTTCATCTTCTTCCTTCATTGCTGATTGATGCCTCCCTTACTTATGACAAAGCGAATAACAAGTAGTTTTCATGTTAACCAAAGTTCAAAAATCCTATCACAACTCAAGGAAGCTTATTCTAATAACAATTAAATTGTAACACGTGCACAACCAATCCACGAATGAGGTAGCAATTGCCAAGTAATGATCTGTCTCGTGATGTTGCTTTAAGACATCAAGATGGACCACTAGGCCTCTAAACTTTTTCTTTCTTTCTTTTTCCATCTCAAAAGCCACCTAATTTATAATAATCAAGATTTGACATGTGTACACTCTGTTGACGAATTGAATCTTAAATCCTACCTACTCAAATTAAATGATTCGAGGCAAATCTCTTGCTCTTTTTTGTAGAATTGAGCAGGTTCGGGCACTAAATTCGCTGACGTGGCATCATCCCATTAGCCCAAAAGTCGCGTACGCGTGGTAAAGGACGGTGGTGGAAAAGGGCAACCCGATGTCTTTCTCTCGCACACGTCATTTGAACCTTTTTGGCAACTTCCTCAAGACAGCCCGAGCTTTCTGATGGAAACAACTTTCTAGACCGACAACTTCTTTTAGTATATTTACATTATAGTATATTATAAAAATACACATTGTACACACAAAATATATATATAATGTCAATATGCTATATCACATGATATGGTATAAATGGGTGTTCAGAATTTTGTTTTTAATAGAAGTGTTTAGAAATTCAATAAGCAAAAAATAAATTATTTAATTTTAAAAAATGATTATTTGAATTGATTACAAAAGTGAATGAATAAAAATTAGTTTTATTGTGCACAAAAAATGTTCAGATATAAATTGTTATTGACAATGAAGACACTTTTTATTGACCGACTCTTTCAAGTGACACAGATGAATGTTTTCAGAAAAATACTTATCAAATCATTTATCGTGAAACAAACAATGTCTATAAACGTGGGATGATTTCCTTATCTGGATGGCTTGTGTATTAATCGTCCCACTCACACACCGTTATAATACCTACTTGCATCATGAAATTAGTACTTCTCGAGTTTTCGCGGTTATCGGTCATGCTGTTTCATGAAGGATGATGTTGAATCAATCGACAATTTCACTAAATAGTCATGCTAGCATTTAAAATTGGAAAGTGCCTCTTTTTCAATTTAGGAAACCATCTAATATTGGCAAATTAAATACATGACCAGATATCATGATAATGACGGTAATTTGTTAGACGCTAGTCATTTTCCCACGTGATGGAGCTCTTAAATCGAAGACTCGATTTTGCAGGTAAAACCAATATATTTTACACAACCTTGGGTGACTAAGAAGATGGAGATTTTGGTGGATTTAGCAATATTCAAAAATAAGAAAATATCGGGAACTCGAGGTGTCGTGAATCAACGTCGGCTTTTGTAAAATTCGAGATGCTACATTCAAAATTAAGTTTTTTTTTCTTTAATATATAAAATTGAGCAAGCTAGTTGTTTTGTCTTTGTAATAGTAAAATTAGAAAATGAATTGTGAGATTTGCCTTTCTTTGTGATACCCTTTTGCCTTTTCAACTAATAAGAGTCAAATTTGGAGGGTTGAACTTCTAGAAAGATTAAAGTCTACATTATAAGCAGGTTGGAAATTTCAATGACCTTATCACTTACTTCGGGTGAATATGGAGCAATCCCTTTCACTCATGTCACTTTCAATTAATTAGATCTCATCTTATCCACAAAGTTAACGAATATTTCATTACTTTGAAATTGGCTATGCAAGTGATTATTTTTCTTCTTTTCTTAGAACAAGAGCTTGAAAAAAAAAAAAAAAAAAGAGACGTGGGCCATAAAAGCAACTTTTTGTTTCTTCGCATGAAAGTCATAGCAAATCCCACAACTAATTGTAATAAAGATCAAGTAAACATAATTCCTCATTGACAATTGAATGAATATGTTGCAACAAGGAAAAACATATTTACCAGTTATATCATTCACAATCATCCAAATTACTCCCCCTCCTCCATTAATGAGAATTTCATCTCACACAACTCAAACAAAACGCCTTGAAATAAGGTTAGTTAATGCTTTTCTCCAATCAAGATCAAAAGGAATTTCTTTTAACAGCTCTTCTGATTGATGGGACACGCCATTGGCATCATCTGTACCGACTTCTATTTTATTTGGCATGCTTTATGATCACAATTCGTGGCCGATCAATTAGAAGATGACTAGAGGTGGAGGGAAATGTGTCGCCTGCGACGAATAAATGGAAAGTATTATACCCGCAAAATAAATAAGTAAATTAGAAAAGACGACTAAAAAATGAAGAAAGGTCAAGTCGGCCAACGCGAGTACAAGGCCCAGTAGGCCCCTTCCTTTTTGACCTTTTGCTCCGCGGCAAAGGCCGTGATGGCATCGTGTCTCTCATGCTTAAAGAAACGACAAGAGCCCTCTCTCCCCCACCCGTTCCACTTATGCAAAAAGCATTATCACATGGCATGGCAACTCTCTCTCTCTCTCTCTCTCTCTCTCTCTCTCTCATCTTTTCACACATATGATTGATGTGACTTGAATTCTAGCCTTTAGAGAGTGTTGCCACGTGAAAGATCCGTTGGGGGTTCTCCTACACGTTATTTAATTGAACCGAATTTATTATAAAAATGTCAATTTTAATCTCAAATTTTTCAATTTCGTCAATATGAGGTTTGAAACCTTTATGCCAAGTTCTTATATAAAGGTGATGTTCGATCATCGTCGATCGTCCTACATGACGAGCTAATGAGGATAACTTATGAATCGCCACATTAGCGATTTCTCGACGATAATTGATTAGAGTTACATAAGAATTATACATAAAAGTTTAGGATCACATTAACAAAATTAAAAAATTCAAGGCTAAATTGACATTCTTACAATAAATTTGAGAGTAAAAAGATAATTTTCCTTGTTATTTTGAGAAGCGGACTCAAGGTCCCCATAAAAAAGCATAAATAAAAAGTAAATAAATAACAAATTTTAAATTGACGTAATACCACTAATTATAACAAGCCTAATACCCTAAAATGAGGATAGAATTGTGACATGACCTAAAATTGAGGGTTATAAAACAATAAAAAGTTTGAGGTAGAATTGGGATTGAACTTAAAGTTGGGGTTTTTTTTATGATAAAAAGATAAAGTTGGATTAAAAGCTAAAATTGGAGGTTTTTTGGGATATTAAGTTGATTATAATATATGAATATGGACAACCTATGTATTACTTATTATGAATTGTAAATCACATGAATCTTTTAAGTTAAGAAAAAATTATAATAACTCGCTAGATTAAAATAATGGGAACATTAAATTAGTACATCGGTGATAAATTTACTTTAAACTCGTTTTTTAACTATAAAAAATCTCAAACTTGTATACTTTGTGACAATCTTACAAAAATTAATTTTTTTAACAATCAAAAATCCTCCAATTAGTACATTTGTGATAAATTTACCCTCTATTGTTACTATTAAATTGGATTAATATACAAAAAATCATAAACCAATACACATATTACAAACAAAGAGTAAAGTCCCAAATTAGTACACCGTCAACTACAACGTATCATGCAACTTAGCAATTTATCAGTAAAATTTAACAAAAAGTAATAAAGAATGAAATTTGTTACAAGTGTACCAATCATAAAAAATAAGTTTGGAGGTAAATTTCTTACATGTATACTAATTTGAAATTTTTCTTGATATTAACCATAAAATAATCATGGCCAAAAGCTTATCATTTCCCATCTCTAACTCTTGCAATTATTTATCTATCATTGGTAATTACTAAGTTTCATATTAAACATGCCAATATCATTAGTCCATTACATTCCTATTTTCTTATCCTGCATAAGAGGACCCTCATTCCATTCCATTCTCGTTATTCGGCCAAAAAGGCATTGGGATTCTTTAACATTGATTCCTTTCGCGTTCAATTTTCATTTCATTCATTTCATTCCATTCCATCAGAGTGACACTGGTACACTCGCTCATGACAACGGCCCGCCCCTACTCCGCTCGCCATATTGGGCCTTGTCCACTTTGGGGACAGCACGTCTCAAATGGGCCCAGTCGTTAGGTTCAACAAACTTGGCCCAAAAGGCAAGGTTTAAGTTTAAGTTCCTTCAGTGTGGAAATGGAAGTTTGATTGAACAGAAAACCAGGATGGATTTCCCAATATATTGCCTTTGCCATAAATCTCATTCAATTTGGATGCACAGCAGGGAATTCCCAGTATGCTAAGAATCACTGCAATAAAATGTGAGACACTCCTCTCCACTTAAGTCTGTCCGTCGAGCCGACAAATTTACACGGCTTTTATCAAACTAAAACAGGAGAAATTTCCAGCATTTACAGGTGAAATAATACATTAGAAGCAAGACAAGAGACACAAGATATGTGTTGTATACCCATTAAAGTTATCCAAGAATCTGTTTCTTGTATGAATTGACTTAGGCCGCAAGACGGTGAACCTGCGAGTCCAGCAACATGCGTTATCGCCACCTCGATCTATCCGGATGAATGTCATGTGAAGCGATCCCCCTCGATAGAAGTGGATCTTTCTCTCGAGCTGGCCGGTGCTCCTGCAATAATTTGGAGATGATTCACTCACCAGAGATCTTATATTCGAATGAAGATTAGCTGAGGTAAGAGTTCATCAGACAGAAAAGTTTTGCTAGAGGAAATCGATGCATGGCTATAACACGCTTGAGCTGCCGCTCCTGTGGCAGTGCGGCGAACTCGGAAACAACCGAGTCAAGTGAACACTTGAACAATTCAGTTCTGTTGTGACAGCAGCCATTCTTTCATGCCCCCAATGTAGATATCATATCTATCTTTGTGAGGGAGAGTCACCTTTGTTAGCAAAGGCACACTTTATTCAGCAGAATCAGATTCACCATTAACTTTTTCATACTACTCTCCTTTAAAAGTTTTTTCTCTTCAAGTTGCTATTGGTTAAGATGCTGCAGAAAGTTCAAATCCCAGCAATGCATCCACGAGGAAACAAGATGCAAGATTCGAGGCTTCACAAGCCAATATCGCTCCTGAGGAACATGTGCATTATGCATTCATAGTAGGAATTGGTGACGGCACTGATAAAGCAACTGAAAACTCAGCAGAATGATTCACTAACAGAATGGCATGTTCAGCAGTAAGTGATGGAGTGCACAAAATGCGAACTTTTAGAGATGATAAGAACTTACAGCGCGGAAAGCGAAATCATCTGTCTCGAGCATGTGAACAATTTGCCCCATCTTCGGTCGTTTGGTGGCCTCTAAGTCGATACAGCGTATACAGATCAGCAAAACCCTCTTCAGAGCTCTAGGAGGGGGCTGAACTGCAATCAAGGGATCAACAAGATCTTCCCCGCGATGGCTGGCTACCATTTCCTTAACCCATTCGATTAGGCTCATCTGACGAACATGCAACAGAAACCTCAGGATGTCGAGTAAGGTTTATCGGTCGTTACAGAAAGTTATCCTAGTGAGCTATATATTCACCTCTGCTGCTGGTCTGGAATAGTCAATCGGAGTCCTTCCCGTTACTATCTCCATCAGTAAAACCCCGAAACTGTATACATCACTCCATTCATTAAGCATGCCCGTGCTTGCATACTCAGGAGAAACGTAACTGCAAAGATGATGAGAAGTCACTCAACTTCTCTACATTATGAGCTGCAAGGGTGGACCGGATTGTATAATTCCTTAAACTTTGATAAAGAGGTGATTAGAGAAGAACGAACCCAAAAGTGCCCATTACACGCGTAGTCACGTGGCTAGCCTCAGACCCCAAAGTTTGGCGAGGCCGAAATCTGATATCTTGGGATTCCATCCTTTGTCCAGAAGAATATTGCTAGCTTTTACATCCCGATGTACTACTTTTGGTTCTAGACCTTCATGCAGATAGGCTAGCCTGAAAAGAAAACCAGACCACTGAAGTAAAACAAGAAAGTCACTGAGAGAGCAAAACCAATGAATAGATGAAACAATTAATAGAAACACCATGACTGCTAGCGTTCTAAAACGCAAGTCAAAGTGAGGGGAAACTTCCTTCCACATAGCCAGCAGAACAGAAAGAATCAGAGGTGAGAGTTGCACACACCCTTTAGCTATTCCGAGTGCAATTTTCATCCGGATGTCCCATGTCAAAGGGCTAAAAGGTCCAACGTCACCGTGCAACCATTGCTCCAAATTCCCATTATCGATGTATTCATACACGAACATCCTGTGGTCATGAACATTAGTTTCAATAGGGACCATTATATAGAACTTTGCCTCATGGAAAAGTTTTTGTAATGCAGCTAGACAATTACCTTTTAGAACCCTCTGCACAATATCCAACCAGCCCAACTAAGTTCTTATGTCTTACTTTACCTATGGCTTCAACTTCCACTTTGAACTCCTTCTCCGCCTGACCCCTGAAAACAAGTAAGTATGTTTGGCTTTTATTCATTACATTGCTGTTCTTCGACTCAAACACAAACCAAACATTGTGAATTGCATGCAGATGAGCTTTAGAAACTATGGTCCTTAGCTTCATCAAGTGCAATCTGACATTCCAAAGAAATGGATTCAAAACCCACAATACTAGAAAATAACGAAACTTCAGTCCAAGACTGCAGAACAAACGTTAAGCCGGGAATGAAAGGAAATATGCAAGGAACATGGAAAAACGAAGATACTCGGTGAGCATTGAGCATTGAGGTAGATGCAAATGTGGAGGAGTTCCCATCTTCTAAATTCCAGCACTATCGACTCTGAATCAGACACAACAAAATGCATTGTCCTAGTCTAAGCCTCACAGATGTTGCAAGCTCACATGCTGGATTTCCTACTGAACTTTATGTGAGGTTTCATCTTTCATAAAGTACAAAACTGATGAAATCATTTACGTTTGAAACTTGTCATATGCATCCCAGAATATACAAGGAACTTATCTGTCCGATAAACCCCAAAATTCCTCCGCAAATATGAGCCAGAAACTATGGCATTTCTTCAAGGAGCAAGAACAAAAGAAGAAGCATCTGACATGAAATTCAGACTTGAAAGAAAAAGGAATCGCTAGTTGAAGATCAACAATACAAGATATACTTAAAATGGTCACTATTTTTTTTTTTTTTTCATTTGGTGACAAAGTTTTATTTGGATGTTATGCATTTAGTAGCCAAACAACCACCTTACACATGGATCCGCATATTTATTTTGTCACTTAAAATCGGTCACACCACTAATTCCAAGAAAATGAAAATGTCAGATAAGATTGTTTCACTAAAACTTTTTGTCGCCGAAAAATTTTTCAGCAAATTCAATTTCAGAGAGAATAGATCATTTTCTGGTGTTGGTTGCGCCGAAGACAAGTAAGTTGAAAAAATTGGTATTATGGTATTTCATACATGAGAAGTGAATCCACTAAAGGCGGCCTATGTTGTTAAAAATGACATGAGATTAAGAAACTAAAATCAACATCTTCTTTATTTATTCTGTAACCTATCAAAATAACAAGAATTACAAAATATGAGGAAAGAAACTATACAATTATAGTTGCAAAATATCATACAATGGTGTTTTTTAAGTGTAAAATAACAGAAGCATCATTGAAATATAACAAAGAGATAATAAACAAGATTTATGAAAAAAGGGAACAGATGAGACTTATCAATATTCAAAAAGAGAAAAATTGATGAGAGATAGGAAAAGAAATAGAGGGATCTTCTCACTTGAATGCACAACAAGAATCAAGAATCAGGGAAAACAATTTCTCTTTTGCAAGAAGAGAAGTCGCTTTCCCCAATCTAGCTCATGCCTTCCTTCGGTTGATTGATTTTCGTTTGGAAAGCCCGAAAATTTTTTCTTAAAAAATGGTTTTTCCTTAAGCCAAAAAATATGTCTCCGTTTATATTCGTGCTCAAAACTTTTCTTTCAGACCAGGCACGTCTCAAGAAAATAGAATTTCTTTTGTTGTTTATATTTTATTGAAAATATATATATATATATTCTTGGTCTGGTCGATCCGAAAGTGACCCAGATAATACTCACATTGCAATAAATTACTAGCATTCAAATCTAACTACTTCACTTCTTCTACTTGGCCTCTTTAATGTCACTACTGTATAGCTATTAAAAAAGTACGTAGATGCATTGACCCTGAAAAAACATGCTTAAAAAAGTACATTTTTAATAGACAAGTGGTTAAAAAAATGAATTTTCTTTTATGTAATTATACAAAATAAGTATTTCTAAAGCATTGGTCAATAAGTCAACACAACCCATTTTCTTTGTTAATTACTTACATAAAAAAAAATGCTTTTCTTTTTTCCCAAATTACGAGGTGGTTTGACTCTCAAGCGTCTTCGTCTTCGTCGAATGAAAATGTCAGTGGATGCTGATCTAAGAACACTGAACAGCACGCATACGCAACGCATCACCATCATCATCTTCTTCTTCTTCTTCCGTACAGAAGACGTTTCCGGGAAAGCGCGTTGCTGGAACTTTCTCGGGAAAAATTCGCAGGAAAAAGACAGAAACGGGAGAGCGCCCGTTCATGGGTTACGGATTGCGTACCTCTTGCTGAGCAGGTTCTTCACCGCCACCGCCGAGCCGTCGGCCAAGACCCCCCTGAACACTACGCCGTAGCCTCCTTCTCCGATCACGTTCTCCACCGCGAACCCGCCCGTCGCGATCTCCAGCTCCCGCAAGCTGTACCACCTTCCCCACCCCACGTTCCTCCGCTCCTCCCCCGCCCCCGCGCAGCCGCCGGGCTCTCCCTCCGACGGCCGGGGCCGCCGTCGGCCGCCGTCGCCGCGCATTCCCCTCATCGTCTTCTCTCCTCCACCTCCTCCATGCCCGGCCTCGTCCCGGTCGATCTCGAGTAGCTCCCGGAACTTCGCCGGATCCGGTCCCGCATACCCGATCCCGCCCTCCCCTCTGGCGCCGCGTCGACGCGATCCGCCGCGCCTGCCCTGAGCTCCACCATCGTCTTGGTCACCGCCGGGACGGAGCCGGGCCCGTGCTTCCGCCTCGGCCCGACGTCGCGGCCCTTCGAGCTCCGCTGCTTCGAGCAGATGCAGAGGCAACCGAGGAAGACGGCGACGACGCAGACGACGGCGACGGCCGCCACGCCGACGAGGACGAAGAGCTTGAGGCCGAAGAAATGCGTTCGCGAGTCGAGCATGTCGGGAAGAGAGTCGCCGGGGGCCGCCATTGTCGCCGGCGAGGTGGATCTTCCCGGGAGCTTGACGGAGAAAGCTCTTGGTGGAGTCGAGTGGGATGTAATATAGCGGCAAAGGGAAGCAAGGGAGGTTACAGCTATGCGGCAGTGACGGTGGACTTTCCTTTTTTTTTTTTTTAAAAATATTTTGCCAAAATGAAATTATGTAAAATTTGATTATAAATTGATTATTCTTTATGAAAAACTATACATTAATTACTTAGATCAATTTAATCTATGGTCACGAACTGTTTATTTCGCGCAAAAAATTAATTGGTGGTGAATTTTATTTTTTTTTTACCAATTTTTCTACCATTTATCGGTATATTGGAAAATGAGGCGATAGGAAAATTTCCTAGCTCAAGACAAATTTATGGTTAAGTTTTGAAATTTCTTTTACACTTTTTGAAAACCTAAAACTTATTTTTGGAAAAGTATGGATCCGAGAGCCCCATCTCCTGCGTCCAAGACCCGAAAACTAGACCTGAGACTCCGGATTTTTTTCCACTTTAATTTGAGTCATATGATTTGCATTTTCGATTGAGAGCAAAGGCATCAATTACAAAATTGCGCAAACTCGATGTATTAGCTGATTAAAATCAAATTTGAATCATTTATCTGAAAGTAAGAGCTAATGATTCGTGTCGGTCATGTTTAATTAGTGATATAAGATGTGTGTGGCTAATTTGAATGCAACACATTAAATGAACATGTCAAACCGCCTCAACACATACACAAAATGTCTAACAAAATGAGTTACATGACACGATTTAGTTAACAGGATTATTAAATGTGTCACCAGGTTTTGTACTAAGACATGTTTACAACAATAAACATGCAAAACATTTATGCACAATTGCCTGGGTTAAAATTTTTAACACAATTCTAGGCAACAAGTACATTTCATATCTAAATTGTATTATTGTACAAGGGTTTTCTATGATTCTCAATATCTATTTTACTTAACACGTGTTATTTTTTAGAACTAATCACAAAGAAATCTTTATATATATGATTATTAATCATGTCAAAATGTGTCTAATTGTGTTTAGTTTAAAAAAAATGACACGACCTCAACATGTCAATTCAAATCTAACTAGGTTAAACATGTGAAGTTGTATTCATATATGCCAAATCGAAACGTAGTTAATAATGAGTCTATATCATCATTGTGTCCAACGAACAAGTTATCTTCTAAAGAGTTACCACCCCGTCGGAAAAGTATATAAGTTAGCCTCTATTTGTTTAATAGAAAATGAATGATTTGGAAAATGTTTTTTAAGAATCGATCACTTATATAGCTTTAGATAAGTAGTTAATCAAAAATATTTTCAATAATTTATGTTTAAATTGAAATTGCAATTGATTTTGTATTTTTAAGGAGGAAATAAATTTTAGAACACTCAAATTTTTCAGCTTTTGTTTCCAAGGTCACATTGGCTGTCACAAGTTGCAGCGCAAACAATGATTTCATTTTTACTGTGGAATTTATTTTTCAATTTTACAGTAAATGAGGTTTATACTTTGGATTACTCTCTCATTTTTCTCCCTTTTGAGGCGGCTTCATGGCTTATGCAAAGTAAAACCTTAATAAACTTCAGATTTTTACCCTTTAATATCATTTTCTAATCTCAATTTAATTTAGCAAAGAGAGCAAAAGGCCTCAACAAAGGAGTAAAGAGCAAAAAGGAGTCAAAGCCCGTCTCTATGATAGATTCCTTGATTAATGACAAAGATTTCTTTGGTATTTTTAATTAATAAGTTGATGAGACAATATTTTGAAATGGGTTTCTCTAGTTCAAAACTCTTTTTTTATTTATCTAATAGTCATGGTCAATTGGTTCATGCTTCTAGCACAATCTACATACCAGAACAAGCAATTCACTCTATTTTTAACAACTCCCACTGGTCATTGGTCTCAATCCTATTGAACCTAGCTGACTACAATGTTACTTCCTACCTAATGATTGTGAAGTAGCACAATAACCCAAACCTATAAGATTGACCTATTTTTTCTACGTCGAAGTTAAATAAATTTAATTCATAACTCACGACGTGAACGTTGATTATGTGAAAATTAATGGATGAAAGACTTTGCAAGCTCCATAAATGGTTAGTTTTAGGGTTAATATTACAAAATATCTAAAATTGATATACTTGTGATAAATTTCTCATGGACTAATTTTTTAATTACCAAAAATCCCAAAAGTACACTTACAACAAATTTACCCAAGATTATTGTGATAAATTTACATTCTATTAGTTTCCATTAAATTAATATTTTTTTTATGACTCGAAAATCGCCGTCGGTCGACAGCCTAAACATAAACCTGAGATGGATTGAGCCATCACCACAAACCCAACCGCATTTGAGTTGTAATACGCCTCGGGGATTCGAACTCCTCCCCTTCCGTGAGGGGAGGGAGTTTTCATTAAATTAAATGGTTCCATTAAATTAAAAAAACAAAAATACAAAGTACACATATAACAAATAGAGGGTAAAACCCAAACCGATACACACCAATCAACTGCCACGAGTAATTTAACGAAAACTAACAAATGGCGATTTGTCATAAATATATTAGTTTTGGGTTTTTAGTGTAAAAAAATTACATTAGGATAAATTTCTCATAGGGATACCGGTTTAGATTTTTTAGTGATATTAACTCTTAGTTTTAAGCCTTTTTGTTTGTGCATATAGATTTAATTCAAATAAGTTTGCATGCGGTTAGCGAACTTCGAATAGATGAACTCTAGTTCTCGAGCTGGAAACCCTGTTATGCCCTAATCAGTCGCGATGCGATATTTTTGGGGGTTTTAAGGACTCTTCGTGTAAAAGAGAAGTGATATAGGACGAGTTTTTATGTTGTATCTGATGAGATCATAATTTGATAAAACTGAGAATGATACCAGAAGTTGGTGGTTAAAAAAAGTCAGAATGATTACGGGGGGAGAGAAGTCTTGGATTGAACTTGAGAGACCAAATGATGTTTGCTTTGGCATTGGCGTTATAAACACTCACCAAACATCAAGAGTGCCAAAGGACACGTATTTATTTATGGGAGTCCTCGAAGGCAAACAGCATCGCAATGATGAATAAATCTGCTGGATCTTTTGATGGTTCGGGGGTTGTGATTGCTTTGACACAGGAGAAGCATTAAAGGGGGCCCAAATTGATTCTCAGATGTTAACATCTCACAGCATTTTTCTTTAAAAGAAAAAGGTTTATATATATATATATATATATATATATATATATATATATAAAGGTTTATAATATACTTACCTTTTATCCGTGATTTGTTTGGATAAAAGGTTCATAGAGCTTTTAAAACATCTAGCAATCACAAATATATAACATATTGATTAATTAATCCCACATGTAAAGGTGCAAAAAAGTCATAATACGTGTGCCCATTTAATCATAAACAATTTAATTGTATCAATTTAATTCTATATATCTTCACGATTTGTCAATTAAGTTATTCTAGCTAATTTTGATAGGAGATTGCTGATGTATATAGCGATCATCCTACATAACAAGGCATGTGGCCCCACGCTAACAGATTTTATAGTTAAAAAATTGAATTATTTATTTATTTTTCCCTTCTTTTTGGGTAGTGAGGGTCATTGAAAGGAAAAAAAAAAGAACAAAAAATTAAAAAAAAAGAACAAAAAAAGTTATAAAATTTCAAAAATTACTAAAATGTTATTAAAAATGTTAATATCTGTGTCAATTGTACCATGAAGCACGTTAGTAATTTCTAGCTAAATTTAGCTAGATAAACTCAATTGTTTAAATGGTTAAAATATTTAGGATTAAATGGGTACAATTAAAAAAATATGATTGAATAGGTCCAATTATATTAGATTAAAGAGTTTTTTCAGTACTTCTCCCAATATCACAAACCTCATGTCCAAAACACCTCGGATGATTTTTTTCTTTATTTTATCGCATGTCGACTTACATTTTGTTCTTCTCGATATAGTCATTTCTAATCATGTCTTTTCCGACACGACAAAAGATCTGGCGGCATTTCTATCACGTTCATTCTATCATCCAATGCCACAAAAGTTTCTTAAATCAGGCATAGGAGGCTTTGTTAATTTACATACGCGTGGCTATTTTTCTTGAGCGTGACCCCTGAAATCACAGACGTGAATAGTAATTATCCATTGTGTACAGGAAGGAAGGTTGCCACAGTCGATGAGGACCCGATTGGACTCATTTTCCCCAAAAAGCGCACATGCATGCCCTGGGTTGGTATTATTGCCATGCGTAATTTAGGATCAATTGGGTACTCAAAAAGCCCTGAACACTTTACATTTCATAACGAATAAAAAAAAAAAAATTATGCAGAGAAACCTTTTTGATATAGTGGACATTAATACATAAGGACGGTTTTACCCTGTCTTGCTTGTTTTGCAATAATGATATCTCCCTAGAAAGCAAGTGAACTTGCTTGTTTGCAATAATGATAGTTGCGCCTGTAATCTCCATTATGACCAAAACTGAAATGGCTACTAAGTAAGCCTCATATAATATTCCAGAGAATCAAATGCAGGGTACATGTGACAAGAGTGCTCCTAATATTTCCCTCCTCTCTTTCCTCTACATCTCATTATACACTAAATCTATACCGTTGCTAGATTATTGAAATCATAAATTTAAGGATATAACTGTTTTCTGCAAATAAAAAATAGTACAATTATCGATGTTCCATATTCAGTATAGACTTGTAAAATCGCTATAACTTATAATCCAATAGTAAAAACTAGAGCTTCCATTGTACTATAACTGTGCAATAACAGACACAATAATAACTTACTAAGACAAACAACAGAATAGATATCATTCCCCGATAGATGTATCACAGCCGCAATGGTTGTTACTAATTGCAATCAAATGCGCCATTTCAAGTTTGAAAGCTGCAGACTGAAGCTCTACTCAGGTAATGCTTACTTGTAAACTTCACAGGTTGGCAGAAAAACTGCTCCTTGGCTAAAAGCCTGTACCGATATAATCAGACAATCTCATCCAACCTTGTACAAAGATCTCTAATGCAACTTCGTCTCTAATATTAACAGATGCATCTATTTGAAGCAACGAATTCTAGAGATGCCAAAATAGAATGTGTATCTGATTTTCAGTAGGAATTATCAGTCCTAACCTTCCAAATGTAGTACATAGCTGCATCAAAAGCAATTTTCAGAACCACCACCAATCCTTTACTAATGTTGCATAGGGGAATTTCCATGGTATCTTGGAGGACAGAATCAATCCTCCAAGATAGACAGTTCCTCAGGGAATTATAGAAACCTCCTGCCACCTCGAATATTTCTCCAAACTTGAAAGGTGATATCAGGGTCAGATAACCCAAAATACCACAATTGATTTTGGACAATCCAATTGAAAGATTATTTCTTGGCTAATCATAACATCTTCTGGAGATAAGTTGCCAAATGATGATGTATTTGCTACGGCACGGAATAGTCCCTTCTTTTTCTTTCATTATAACAACCGCTATCAGAACTTAAGACTAGCCATACGACTTAATTAAAGTAGAGCTGTCTTAGTTTGAAGCACTCAAAACCAATCACCGAAAGAAGATAGAGAAACACCCTAAATATTTTTGTGAATGTAGCAAACATAATTTAAGAGATTTTGTAGAAACATCTAGGCATTAGGACATGGTACATTATAAGGACGCTACTTGGAATGCAAATCAGTGATGTCCAAATATGCTCAATGGCTTGTGCAGTGCACTGCATGCCTAATGCTTGTTTCTCAACAAACCTCATCAGTTGATGTTAACAGACTGAGAGGTCCCTAAACTTGAACGAATGCACCCTTTGCCAGAAAAAAAGTATATCCACCAAAGATTTGAAGCACATCTAGAAGCACACAAGAATAAAAAGTAGCAAAGCAGATTGCCAAGTGGAGCCAAATCCAGTTTTCCAAATACCAAGAACAGCGAATGACATTTACTAAACTGAAGCACGACAAATATATAAATGGTTCACCATAGTTGACAATCTGTCATCAAGTGAAACCAAAATCTAAGAAAGAGCACGATGTCAATCGATCGAACAATTGATCTGACACAGAAAATTAAGAAAATTAATGTTAAACAAGCAAAGGACCAAGAGATTAACATATCAAAGGCCCCAATTTGATAAGGAGCAATTCTCCCAGATCTGATCTCTAACTTCCTTCTCACTGCTTTTAATAGCACCAGATACTACAAGTACATGAACTGCAGCTGATGTTAACAGCCATCGGCTACAAAGTCTTATTCGTGAGAGAATGTTCCTTGTCGATTTCATAAATATCAGTAAAATTTCACTGGCAGATGGAGTAAATATGATGATGCACAAGATGAGATCATGAGGCAACCCTATAGCCAAATGCCAGGAAATGACACAACAGCGATTAATAGCATGATCCATTTTTTTCAGTTCTTTGCTGGTACCAAACCCATGATCCCCAAACCCCATGCCCCCACCCCCTGAACACCCAAATCTACCATTGGTTGTGCTTCCCAGGTATCATGTCAAGGCACTAACATTGAACTCACAAACTTGGTGCTACTGCATGAAGCTGTGGATCAGTATAATATTGACAGCAAAAGCAGGTTAGGAACTTATCATAGTCTTTTTAGCAGAAAGTGGAACAACTGCTTATGCTTCAGCAGTGCCAACCACCAACACAACCATTCAATTGCCAGGAATTGGCCATTGAAAACTCAGTCACATCTAAAAAAAAATTAGTGTTTGGGACAGATAGTTTACAGACACGCTTCTTACAATAAGAAAAGTAAGGAAAAACATACATCCATTTCAAAGGTACCAAATTGCTGAACAACTGTCTCTTGAGGTGGAGAAGCTTAGTGTACTAAAAAATTACAAAAAACAGAAATAAAAAAAGCTCCACGCGGCACAAAAGTATGAAGAACATAAATTCATCTTTGTTATGAAGAACATAAATTCATCTTTGTCGAAGATCAGGGAGCAAAAATATACAGACATGGAATCACACGGGCCCTTGACCTCAAACTACAACATTGGTTTACAATCTGTTGATCCTAAATAATATAAGAACCAACCAGCTCAACTCTATCCGGAAAAGTATTGAACAAGGAGTTACCTACTGAGCTGCATCTTCTGAGAATCGAGCATCGAAAGGTGCTGCAGAATGAGGATGTGCCACTCCACCGGCGGTGCCAGTACCATTTTGGAGCTCGATTACAAGCCACCGGACCGCTTTACTCATCTGCTCCAACCGAACCGCGCTTATTGGGGGCAGGGCAGGTGTGGCAGCCTGCCCAGGCTTCCCTGCTGTGGAGCCGGTGGCCTCATCCACCAGGCACTCCGATCCGATCCTCTGCTTAACCGACTCCACAAACTCCTCCGCCTGATCACACGCCACCCGGAACAATTCCCAGTGCTGCTTGAAGTTCTCCAGGGCAGCGTCGGTGGTAGCTATTTTCTGGGCCCCTGACACTTCCCTGGCCTCGAGAACACTCGCCGCAGCCGCAAGGAACTCCTGGTACGCGCTGCTCAAGGAATCTACAATGCTGTCCATCCTGACAGGACGCCCAATTCCCTACCCTGCTCCGCAACTACAATTCCCCAGTGAATTGCAGTGTTGGCCAAAAGTTCAAGCAGCGTGCAATCTCAGAGGAATGAAACGAATGCATTCAAATTCCAGGAACAACGGAAATGATTTAAAGAATCATCCAATCCAACTCCTTGCCAGCACTGAAAGACTCCAATCAAACAAATCAAGACCCACCTTCTCAAAAAAGCCGAAGAAGACTTCACCTATCTCTCCTATCAAAAAGATCAAGACCCACCTTCGCAAGAAGCCGAAAACTTCCCTATCTCTGCAAAAAGCCAAAGATTTTACCTCTCTCTCCAATCAAACAAATCAAGACCCACCTTCCCAAGAAGCCAAAGACTCCACCTACCTCTGCAAACCCTCACCGCTGGCGGTCAAATCGGGGATGCAAGCTCGCCCGAGCGCTGTCCCTCCGCTTTCCCGACGTGGGTCTTCGTTCTTGCTGATGGGTTCTTGAGGCGTGCAGGGTGTTTGGGTTGGAGAAGAAGGCTGCCGTGCGGGCTTCCATGGTTAAGGTTGTGGGCTTCACATGTCTTGGATTCCTCAAAGGAGAGACCAACCCAAGGAATTATGGAAATTGAATATTTAAGCAACGTGCATATTAACAATATTTTTCCTCATTAGTAAATAAAATTGATAAGTTTAAATTATGGTCAATAGATTGTACATGATAAAAGAATATCATTGTTGTTAAATAATTCATTATTTTCGGTGAAAATGAAGAAGTTCAATTATTCTATGCTGTTTAATAATGGAAATAATTGATAATTTTATGATATAGTTTACAGATTCAAATTAATGGACAATATGATCGATACTATGTAATTAATTATTCGAAAATTATAGGTAAGAATTATTAGTGATCAAGCACCGTCCAATTATATTTCTAAGAATAATAATTTGGTAAGCTTATATTAATACAAGTTAGAAGTAAATCGGACTTATTAATAAATTCTCATTCAATTTTATTCCCATAGTGTTTGTTCTTAGAACCAAATAGGGTCAGCAGTTCATATTCACGTGTCATAATCAGGCTTTGTAATTTTGTTTAAGTATTCACTAAAAAACATTATGTATTTTAATTAATTGTATTATGGAAATCTATACATTTTGAATTCACGTTAGAAATTGCTAGCTCTACAACTAAACATGAGAATTTCTATCCCACGCGCATGATTCACCAAACAAAGATTTTGGATCGTCATTCGGATTCATTTTCATTTCATTTCCCAATTCCATTCTATTTTGGTGTACCAATTAGGGGTGAGCGGTTCCAGGTTCCGGTTCGGTTCCGTTTGGGAACCAGGAACTCTGCTCGAGTACGGAGTTCTCAAAATGAGGAGCTTGGAAGCCTATCCGTCGAAGCGAGAACGAAAACCACTCCCGTCACGGGTTCGGGTCGGTTCAGGGTTCCAACAGGTTCCGCGTTCCTTTTTGGTTTTTATTTTTATTTATAGATTTGAACTATAACGTATGCGCACATTGCAAAAAAAAAAAAAATTATAACGTACGCGCACGTTACCAAAAAAAAAAATATAACGTACACGCACATTATCAAAAAAAATTATAACGTACGCGCACGTTATCAAAAAAAATATAACGTACGCGCACGTTATCAAAAAAAATATAACGTACGTGCACGTTATCAAAAAAAATATATCGTGCGCGCACGTTATAAAAGAAAACTATAACGTGCGCACACGTTATCAAAAAGAAACTATAACGTGCGCGCACGTTATAAAAAAAAACTATAACGTGGGTGCACGTTACCAAAAAAAATATAACGCATGCGCATGTTACCAATGGTGAGATCACAACAACCATTTAAAGGCTCATAAACTCTTTGATAATATAGTTAAAACAGCACAAAGTCAATAAAAAACCTTGCTTGAATTCTCTACCGCTAAATCCATTGCCGTTGCGACACCACCAACTCTATTTATCAACAATAATCTCCGCATTAAGGCCAACCATATCTGAAAAAAGAAAAAGAAGAGGTTAAATAAAATATTCACTTATCAAATATACAAAAAGAATTATAATATATAAAGATATAAACATTACTTACCTAATTCAAATTGTTCTGCGTTCTCGATACACTCTTCATCACCAAGCGGTACACGAGCGGCCCTCAACCAATCTTGAGTGCAAATCAAAGCTTCTACTATTTTAGGAGTTAAAGAACTTCGAAAGCCATCAAGCACACGACCCGATGTACTAAAAGTTGACTCTGAAGCAACGGTTGTTACAGGAATGGACAAAATATCTCGAGCCATCAAAGAAAGGATCTTATATTTTGAACCATTAATCTTTCACCAAATCAAAATGTCAAGACTGAGATCCTTTTCATTTTTTTCTTGAAGATACTAATCAAGCTCGGACTTGTTATCATCGCGCCCTTGTTCATTCGAGTATAAAAATATTTTCTTCCAATCTTGGGCTTCATGCATCTTTAGTTTTTCACTACCACCCGTATCGGGTTGGGAAGTGGAACTACTACTACTTGCACCCAAATTATGGCCACCAAAATCTTGATCACTTGAAATAAGAGAAGATTGCTTATAATATTCATACAAATGCTCCAATGTATTCTTCACCTTGCAATGCATCTCTTCAATCTTCAATTTATCATCATAAATTTGTCTATACAAGAATCTCACATAATTTAACTTGGCTCTAGGATCTAACACAACCGCAATCAACACCATAATATTCACTTTATCCAAGCTTCCATAATATTTACTTTAGGATTATATCATATTATCAATACAAATGCAAAAGATTTATTCAAATATGCCCTTATTTTATGATAAAGCACCAAACCAAGCAAACTCTAAGTAATCATAAACATCTCTTTCCCATCTTTAGTATAAAAGGAACTCTTTAGTCTTTATCAACCATCTTAACTTAAAAGGACCTCTCCTGAAACTTCAATAATGAGGAGAAAACATCTAGAAGCAAAGCACATTTAAGGAATAAATATCTCTCCCTCGCAATTGTGACGGCTTGCGATACTTTTTATTTCTTCTGCAATCGAAGGGTATTGGGATCCTCTTTATTCATCAACATGCAAACAAACACACATGCAAAGGGTCAATCACACGGCATACAGTTCACTAGCACAAACAGTACATTCTCAGGTAAAAGCATGTATGGAAACAAGACTGCCCTTGCACATAGGCAGACATAAGTGGAAAG
Source organism: Eucalyptus leucophloia subsp. euroa (assembly GCA_017140325.1). Lineage (NCBI taxonomy): Eukaryota > Viridiplantae > Streptophyta > Magnoliopsida > Myrtales > Myrtaceae > Eucalyptus > Eucalyptus leucophloia. The sequence continues at coordinate 28,372,428 of CM029474.1, read as the reverse complement.
AGCAAAGCTACCGGCGAAAGCATCCCTCATTTGCTATAATCCACGAAACTTTATACAAAAGCTTGAATCAAGAAGGGTCTGATCCCAATAAAACTAAAGCAACATTGTTGAAAATGAGGAGCGCCACAACAGTATTTTCCAGATAATCAGACTTCTATTAGTTTAAATAACGAATTGACTCATCGGACTCGGGAGTCCGAAGGAACCATGTTACTATCAAAAGGACAGCAATAAACATTGATATGTTACGACAAATTAACAAAAAAAATATAGGCGAGACCCTCTAAGGAACGAAATGTGAATATGGCTCTAACCTATCGATAAAAGCGGAGACAGAGCCTTACGACCATAACTAAATTAGCCACAAAGATTTGAGAAGTCTAGCAGCTGCAGGTGGTTCTTGACATTACTAGCACATAATGAAAAACCGAAAGAGAAGACTTTCTTGCCCCTCATAGAAATTTTCGGCCATGCGCAACGTACTCGGGCCCTCGGCTCCTAAACTCGCGTTCCATCAAATCCATTTAAATCAGCTATGATGAATAAACTAGACAAAAATTACCAACGCTGGATGAATTCATTCGTCGATTCTTTTTCATTTCATTTGGCCGTGGGTCTAATTCCGTTCTATTTTGGTGTACCAATCGCGAATGCGGGCGTCGGCGATGTCGGGGACTGGCGTCCGGCGGCGTTCGGCGGCGAAGCGAGCGGGCATGCACAATCTTGTGGAGAAAGTGAAATTTTCTATATGACAAAAATTTCAACTAATAGATTACTCCTACATCATTATTTTTCCTTTAAGAAACAAAATTTTGTTGAAATTTCATTGTGTATTATCAAAGTTATGATAATAAGGCATATCATATCAAATGCATGCTTATTTGATGGTGAACCAATTCCTCATTGATCAATTTTTAACTTTGTTTATTGCAAAAAAAAAAAAAAGAGAAAATTTAATTATTCAAAGATAGTTGATGATAGCATCAGAGAATTTCCAGTCCAATTATAGTTTTATATAGAATTACGCATACATCGATTAATAATAATGGAAGAAGGGATAATGTAAATTAATTAATTCAAAAATATATATTTACAAAAAACATTGCCAACATGAAATAGAAACGAACTAGATTTCTGAAGGAAAATAATTATTTATCAACGATCGAGAGTTTATCTGTCTCTCAAAGGTAGGTCGTTAAGCCTATCTAAAGGAAATTAAGGAAAAGAGAAAGGATGAGTGAGGATGGAAGAAATTTGACAGTGAAAATTGCTGACGCCTCATATCTTACCTGAATGTGCCATAGATTCTTTAGTTGACCTAGGATTGACCAAAAGTTTACTAAGGTTTGACGGACAAGACGTGATGGACAAAATGTTACCAATATCCAAAACGGGATGAGGTCGTCAAAAGTAGTCTTTCAAAAGTCATACTGCCAGTCAAATTCACTATCCACTTTTACACCAGGAAAATTGTCTATAAAGTACTAAGCCTAATACACTTTTGTTAATTCAATTCTAAACATTTCAATTGTACTAGTTGACTTCTAGATATATTTACGTTTTGTCAATTAAGTTAATTTAACGAATTTTGGATGGAAAATTATTGATATGGATGTTGACTGTTTCATATGACATGGCGCGGTGCTAACATATACAACTTTTTAATAATATTTTAATATATTTTTTTTCTTCTTTTCTTCCTCTAGTAGTCATCAAGCCTCAATTATGGCTGATGATTGGCCAGAGGTAAGGGCCGATGAGGAGTGAGGCCTCACCGACCTCGGGTGGACCTTGAGTGAGCCTCGCTAGTGGCCAATGGGGTGAGCTTGGCTAGACCTCGTTGACTATAGGAAGAAGGGAAGAAAGAAGGAAATTAAAAAAAAAAGGAAAAATGTAAAATATTATTAAAATTTGTTTCCATCAACATCAATTGCGCCACGTAAGGACAGCCAACGTCTACATTAACTATCTGGTCAAATATGACCGAATGTACTCAATTAGTAAAACGTGAAAAATTTAGAAATCAATTGATACTATTAAAAGATTTAGAATTAAGTTGACATAAATATAATATGTTTAAAAGTTTTTGCATATTTTGCCCCATTTATGAACCCTCTAGCTAGTCACTTGTGCTTTTCTTAGGCTGCGTTCGTTTCACGGAAAATAACTTACGGAAAATGTTTTCCGGATTTTCCGGTGTTCGTTTCACGGAAAATCAACTACCCGGAAAATATTTTCCATGAACAGTAAAATTTGCCTTCAAAACTGTGGAAAATGTTTTCCACTTCGAAAAAGTGGAAAACATTTTCCACAACTTCTCTGCCTTTTTTTTTTTTTTTTTTTTTTTCTTTTCATTTTTCTTCCTTAGCTTTGCCGGTGGCCGGCCCAGAAGCGGCCGGCGACCGGCGACCGGCCCCGAGCGACCGGCGACCGGCGACCGGCCGCGGTAGCGAGCCGGCCCGGGCGGAGCTCGCCTCGCCGGTCCGGCGAGCGGGCGGGGCTCGGGGCTCGGGCCTCGCCGAGCTCGCCCGAGGTTTGGCGAGCCGCGGAGCTCGCCGGATCTGCCGGCGGAGCTCGGGCTCCACGATCGGGAGCCCGAGCTCCGCCGGCAGATCCGGCGAGTTGGGCGAGGCTCGAGCCTCGCCGAGCTCGCCGAGGTGCGCGAGCCGTGAGCCGCCGGATCTGGCGGCGGAGCTCGGGCTCGCCTTGATCGGGAGCCGAGCTCCACCGCGAGATCCGGCGAGCCGGGCGGGGCCGGGCCTCGCCCGGCTCGCAGATCCGGCGAGCTCGCGGCTCGCCAGACCTGGGCGAGCTCGGGCGAGGCCGGGCCCCGCCCGGCCGCCGGATCTCGCGACTGGATCTTGGTCGGCCGGATGCGCGGCCGGATCTTGGTCGGCCGGATACGAGTCGGGCATGCGGCGGCGGAGGAAGGAGGAAGAAGAAGGAAGAAGGAGGAGGAAGGAGAAGGAAAAGAAAAGGAAAAAATAAAAAGAAAAAGAAAGAAATAGTAACGAACGGCGGAAAATATTTTCCACTCAAAATTTAAGTTTTAGCCGAACACCGAAAAATATAGTCATTTTCTGGAAAATGACTTCCGAAAAAATATTTTCCGGAGATGGCCTATTTTCCGGTGAAACGAACGGAGCCTTAGTGTCGAGATGTTAGTGATTTCTCGATTTTGAAGTAACGATGAAACTAGAAGTTCCAATGCAACGAAAATCAGTGAGAAAGATATCCCTAATCACACTTTAGCCAAACTTATTAATACCTAAATCGGGCTCCATTGCTTGTAACCATACTTAGAGATCTTGGAATTGAACAAAACTTTTTAGACTTCTTATAGTTATAGTGAACGAGAATATTTATTCGTCTTACAACACTTGGTCGATGCCAATCCATACACCCGAGCTTGTGATCGTGATTGGATCGAGAACTCAAATTCGTGATCTCTCGTTTTTGCCCTATCAGTGTTCCGAGCTTAAGCATAAAAGCATCTAAAAGAAGGGAAGATTACCCAATCCATTTGCATTACAATTTGTTCACTCAATTTCTAAGGGCGATTATAATTAAGACGAAGTATTGAGGTAAATTTATTGTTGGTGGTTAGGTGCTTATCCATCATCACCCCAAAGAAAACTAATTGAGAGGCGGAACTAAGAATAAAAAAAAAAAAAAAAAAGGGAACGTTTTTTGGAGAGAGATTATTGAAAGAAATTAAAGTAATGAAGATCAATAAAATAATTGATAGATTGCCAAGTCAATAAATTTAACAAAACTTGGTATAAGAAGCATGGGGAAGCGCCAAATCTCTTCTTTAGCAATTGTTTTGAATTTTTGTTTTTTGTTTTTATCATTTTCTTATACAAACAAGGTTTTTCTTTCTAACTTTTCAATTGCACCCAATGAAACTTTTTTAATAAACTTGTATTTTTAATTGGGTTAATACCTTAAAAAATCTCAAACTGGTACACTTGTGACAAATTTACCCCAAACTATTTTTTTGACCATAAAAAACCCCAAACTGGTAAACTTGTGACAAATTTACCCCGACTGATTATAAAAAATCCTAAACTTGTACATTTATGACAAATTTACCCCAAACTAATTTATTTAACTGTAAAAAACCATAAACTGGTAAATTTGTGACAAATATGCCTTATGCTAAATTAAATTAATACCACAAAAAAATCATAAAAATTGTAAGCTGTGACAAGCGAGCGTAAAATCCTAAATTGGTATCTTTGGTTAAGCATCACGTGTCATTTAACTTAATAATTTGAGAATAAAATTTAACGAAAAATAATATAGGGTAAATTTGTCACAAGTGTACCCGTTTGGGATAAATTTGTCAAAAGTATACCAGTTTGGGATTTTTGGTGGCCAAAAAAATAGTTTGGGGTAAATTTGTCACAAGTGTACCTTGGGTTTGGGGTTTTTTAGGGTATTATCCCTTTTGAATTAGGTGTTGATTTAGCTACTAGCAAATAGACATCAATGTTGTTGAGCAGTTCAATATCATCATCAGTGACAGAGTGATGATTTAGATTTTTAGGATCCAAAAATTAACAAGGAAATCTAGTCCAAAAAATAAAATATTTCGTATGAATATTTAAATAAACAGGCGGAAAAGTATACTTTAATGGTTAATGAGTTAAAAATAAACATCCCAATTAGTGATTTTGTAACTGAAATACAATCTAAACAAGTATTTGGAAAAAAAATGATATATGGGATTAAAATTCGATAGAAATTAAAAATTATATTTGACAAGAATTTTTTCACTAACAATAGACTTTGAAAACATCTATAAACTTCGAAACTTTCGTAAAACTATGCGAGTGCAATGATGAAAGTGATCTCTTTGTAAGCATACACAAGAACAAAGAAAGATAAAAGTAGAGAACATCGAGGCTTTACAAATATTTGACTTTCCTTTTGCCTACTTCATTTTTTCAGCTATAACAGCCCAATAAGAACATCTCCACTAGCATCATCAAGTATCGCAAACCCTTTTTGCGCAAAACTTGTTTACTAGTTTTTCAAATTGTGCAATAGTGAGCATAAAATCAAACATTCTACTCAATATTTTTACATGTAATAGATTTATCATGCTGCCTCAAACATTTATGTGAATTGGATTTAAATAAAGAAGATGACAATCTTCCCAGGGCAACTTATTGAGCTTGCCATGGAGCGGCTTTTCTAGATGCGCTTTTTCTCGTGAAACATTTCTAAAGGAATATGCTAATGGGCGTTTCTTGGCATCATATTAAATATCTTCTTAAAATATATATTAAAATGTATGGGGGTTAATGCATGTGTAATTACGTTATTATGTTACAAAGAACATCTACAGTTATTTATGAAATATGTGGAAATAAGAAAATAACCGTGACTTAGGAAATCTAGCAGTGAAAAAAGAGAAAGAAACTAGGTTTTTTTTAATGAAATGGGTCGGTAAGAGAGAAAGAATATAAGGTAAATTTAAGAAATCCCAAATGGAGACTTAGTTGTTTTTTCCCTTATATTTCTTCGTGAAAAAACACAAATATATCTTGCCTGTGATGAATCGCATTTTTAGATTTTATAAAATCGGTTTATTATGAGTTATTTGAATTATTAATAAATAGAAAGAAAGAATTGACACAATATGCGAAGAAACTGCACATACATACACGGAAAAAGATAGATATTGGAAGAGTTAAACGATTTTTTTTGGTAAGGTCCAAATTTTTAAAATCAAAAGGTGTGAGAGATAAGATAAATTTATTAATTCACGCCTTTGTCCTCGATATCACATTCGTCGAGTAACTAGCCGAGAACATTTTATTAGAAGAAGTGACCGTGATCTTTTCAAAGAAAGAGACTCTATGTTTGCGTTACATAATACCGAAGATAAGTATTAATTATCTACTGCCGTGATGCTTATTTACAATGTTAAAAGGACCTGATTAGGTAAAAAAGAAAGAAAATAACACAAGTGGTTCTTAAACTTTAATTCAATATGGAATACTGTTTTTAAATTTTTAATTTGTTTAATGTGATTCATGAACTGTTAATGTTTAATGTAGTCATTCCATTTGCTTTTGATGACGTGAATTATATAAGTTGAGTTGGAGTTTTAAAGACAATGAGTCAACATATTCATATTTTTTTTTCTATTTACTATTGAAAAGGTAAAAAAAGAAAAGAAAAAGAGAGAGTTAACATATCCATTACTATATTCTATTTTGAGATGAATATCTTACTTGGATAATTTAGGTATACCATTTTTTCTTCTACCGTGCAAACTTAATAGATTGGAAGCCACACTTTTTTTTTATTATTTAAATTAATGATAGGATGACATTGAACATATTAATATAATTAAGGGATTAGAGTGATCAATTATTAACATTTTAGGGTGTTAAATTATATCTCGAGTTTGAGCGTTTGCAAGATACGATCCGCTTGGATAAAATTTTTATTATTTGATCATGAAGATATTTTTCTGATGAAAATAATGTTCAAGATTACGCACAAGAAACCGCGTTCCTTGGGCTTCGCTTATTTGGAATGATTCCATTACTCCTAGATTTCAATTCAACATTTGGCTAATTATTACAAACCGCTTACCCACCTTGGTTCTCCTTCTCTCTTATGGTAGAATTGATAGAGGGTTATGTACTTTTTGTAATGCCAGACCGGACTTTGTTGATCATTTGTTCTTTGACTATCGCATCTCAGCTAGTCTCGCTTTTTTTTGGGCTGCGAGATGTAATCTTCCGTGGAGAAATAGGTCTTGGTCGGAGAATCTCCTTTGGGCCTTGAAGTTCCTTCCTGGTAAGGATTTTCTCCATTGCATCGCCCGTTTCTCTTTTGGAGCCATGTGCAACCTCATTTGGAAGAAGCGAAATAGCATTATTTTTCGAGGGTAGACCTTAGAGTTGTCGGCTTTGAAAAACCATCTCATCAAAGTAATTTAGGACAAGGCTCTCACCTTCGGCAATGTGATTGACAACCCAAGGAACATGAGGCTCCAAAGATGTTGGGGCTTTGACTCTTTCATTTTCGGCAGTGTTTCTGATCCTCCTGCTTAGTGTCGTCTGTAGCCATGAGCCTTTGTGACCGATTGATCTTTCCTTGCCGTTGTTGTGTTGGCCATTTTGAAGATTGTCGGCCTTTGTTTCTTCCTCCATGTTGGCTCCTGTTGGCTATCTTTAGCCTGGCTTTTAGTTTGTTGTTTTGTTTCTCGTTCTATTGGGTGTCTTTTCTTTTACATCGGCTCCCTTCCACTCAATCTAAATCGTTGTCACTTTGGGTGAAATTTTTTGGCGCCGATCTTTTGTATAGTTGGTTTAAGTTATTTATATAGTCTTACATTTACCAAAAAAAGAAAAAGAAAAAAAGATTACACACAAGAAAAGAAATTCGAAATCCTTTTTGTGTCTTGGATGTTTTCAATTAACTGAATAAGCTTCGTTGGACTCCTTGAAAGTTTACAAAAAAGGAAGATATGTTTTCTTTTTGGTCAAAAAAAGGAAGACATGTTTTGTTACTAGAAGACAAAAAAAAGGGGCACATTATATATTTTATTATTTGATTATCTTTAAGGGAGATAAAAAAAAAAAAAAGGAAGGAAACTCCCTTTACAGAAGAAGAATCATTGTAGGCGTGGGTTTTGTTAAAGTAGTGGGGCCCAAGGTCAAATTTTTGACTTTGGGCGTGCACACATGTATAAAAGTTGTGCTCTTTAGCGAAAAAAAAAAAAAAGAAAAAGCGTAGCCCTACAAGAGAAAAAGGGAGCCGCTGAAGCCCTACAAAGAAGAAAGAGCCGCACAAAAGGAACCTCCAAAAGAGCGCCGCACAATTAAGAAAGAAGAACACGAATACGTACGTATGCGAACCAAAAGACGAACACTAGAGTTCTTATTTTGGTGTATATAGGGTGCGTTTGGGAACCACTTCCCAAAGCCCCTTTGAAGCTTGAAAATACTTGGGCAAATGCCAGCCCGTTTGGCAAAAAAATTTGAGCCCGCATTCCCTAAATGCTAGCATTGTGAAGCCGAAAGCCGAAGGCGGGGGACTGCCTTGGGCTTTCGGCTTTTTCGGCATGCCCACACGGGCACTGTTCATAATTTTTTTTTTCGAAATTGTCCTCACGAATTTTTTGTTTTTCCGGTTCTTGCCCTTGTGTCGCAACTATTCATCTTCTACGGGGGTTCGGTTACGGCGACTACGAGCGGCCGGCGATTGCTAGAGGGACGCCGGCGATCGTCGGGGTGGTGTGACCGACATCGGAGGTGGCGCAAGCGGCCGGAGGTGGCGTGGCCAGGGCCGGGTCGCCGCAACCCGGATGCGGGGCGCGGCGGTCTTCTTCTTCCGTGACGGTCACGGCGACCGTCACCCGAGTAAGCGACGCCGGGCGGTGGTGCGATCGCCACGATCCACGGCAAGGTGCGGGTCACCGCGACCCCATTTAGGGCGGCGGGGTTGCGGGAGGACCTTGCCGCCCTCGATTTGGGTCGCACGACCTCGCGGCCCCCGGATCTAGGTCGCGGCGGCGTCACGCGACCTCCCGCGACCTCACCGCCCCGGTTCGAGGGCGGTGAGGTCACGCGACCCCGCCGCGACCCAAATCCGGGCGGTGAGGTCCTCCCGCGACCTCGCTACCCCAAATCCCGGCGTCGCCATAGGTCGTCGGAGGTCACGACGGTGTCGCGCAACCTCCTTGCCCCGGATCGGGTGTCACCGAGGTTGCCGGAGGTCGCCGGCGGCCACTGTCCTTTGGTCAATTTTTTTTAAATTTTTCTTTTGATAATTTTTTTTACCACAAAGATCCTTTGTAAATGTAATTCCCCAAATGCTATTTTGCTCAAAATACTTTACAAAGAGCTTTCAAAGTACAATTTACCAAATACGGTTGCATTTTGAAAAACACCTTTAACTCAAATGTATTTGCATTTTTCTAAAGACTTTCCCCAAAAGTGGTTCCCAAACGCACCCATAGAGCCATTTACTTTGAGCTTGAATACGCGATAATTTTGTGCAATGAGTTTATGTCCAAGTGAGTTGTTAATTTATAAACATTTTGAGTTTGACGTTAAATCTAGGTGTGAGAAACACTCGAACGTATGAGCAATTATAAACTTTGATTCTCCGGTTATTGTGGATTATTTATTGCTGGCTCTCCCTATGGAAGTAGGTATCGATACTCGAATCGAACCACGTAAATTTCTGGTGCTTATTATTTTGTTTATTTCTTTGGAGTTTGCGCGTTGACGTAAATTGCAAGATCCTATCGTTTCTACATATAATATTCCAACATAAGGATTATAGTGAACCGATTAAAAATCCATGAACGACACTATATTTAGGATCAAAATTCGAGTACCATTTCTATCATCTTCTACACAAAAACATAATAAGAGGGAGGGAGATTTACAAATCAGAAACACAATTTGGATATGAAACACGCAGGATCTGATCCAAGGCCCAAGAAATTAAGGCAAAAAAAAAAAAGAGGTCGTTATTGGTAAAAGAGAGAATAATTTTATTGACAGTAAAAGAAGTATTTACATGCTTAGAGTTAAGCCTTGTAAAATTACATAAATAACCCCAACTTACTAACACTATAAAATAGTAGGTAATAAACTGACACCCTCCTCAAGTTGGGACGTACATATAAAAAAGGCCTAACTTGTGGCAAATGTAAGAAATTCATACATGTCGAAGAGACTTCATGAAAATGTTTGCAAGTTGCTCCTCAGAATGAGTGTGCACCAATTGTAAATCTCCACAATTCACATTTTCTTGAACAAAATGATAATCCACTTCTCTATGCTTCGTTTGCTCATGAAACATCGGATTGCTAGCAATGTGAATTGTAGATTGATTATCACAATAAAGAGTAGATGATCCAGTCATAGGTAGTCCAATCTCAACCAACAACATACGAACCCATCGAAGTTCACTTGTAGCATTGGCCATAGCACGATATTCGGCCTCTGCCTAGATCGAGAAACAATAGATTGTTTCTTACTTTTCCATGACATAAGATTACCACCAAGAAAAACACAATATCCAGAGGTAGACCGACAATCCATAGGGCAACCAGCCTAATCTGCATTAGAATATGCTGTCACCTCCAAAGACTTGGGGTCCAAATAACCATCTATATGAGAATGATCTCAGCTATGGAACACAAGTCCTTGACCCGGCACTCCCTTCAAATAGCAAACAATCTGTAGGATGACTTGTTAATGAGTAGTACGGGGAGAGCTAATGAATTGACTTACCGCACTAACATCAAAGGAAATATTTGGATGAGTAATAGTGAGATAGTTTAACTTGCCTATTAGCTGGCAATAATTTTCTTGATCATGAAGAAGCTCTCCATGTTCATTATCAAGCCTCACCCTAGGATCCATAGGTGTGTCACTAGACCTAGCATCATGCAAGCCCCCTTCTTTAAGAATGTCAATAGTATGCTTTTGTTGAGAGAGAGCAATACTGTCATTAGTAGGCAACCTCTATGCCTTGAAGATATTGAAGATGACGTAAGTCTTTAGTGTTAAACTCTTTTTATAGAAACTACTTGAGTTGTTGTATACCTTTAACATTGCTCCCAGTAACAATAATATCATCAACATAAACAACAAAAATAATGCACCCTTTTGAAGAGGATATACTAAATAGGGAGTGATCGATATTACATTGATGCATACTAAAATTAATAATTTGCATCCCCAAAGCAGCCAAACCAAGATAAGTCCATAAAGGGTTTTTTGTAGTCGATACATCTTCTCCCCGAAGCAACAAACTTCGGTGGTTGCTCCATATAACATTACCATGAAGAAATGCATTTTTTACATCAAGTTGATGAAGAGTCCAATTAAACTGGGTAGCCAAAGAAATAATGATATGTATAGAAGGAATTTTGGCCATCGGAGAAAAAAGTCTCATCATAATCAATATTGTAAGTCTGAGTATAGCCCTTCGCAACAAGATATGCTTTTAAGCACTCAATTGAACCATCGGGATGGTGTTTGACGACAAGGACCCATCGACAATCTATCAATTCAGGAGGCAATGGGATTAGCTCCCAAGTCTTATTATGATATAATGCAACCATCTCTTCCTCCATAGGATGGGCCTAACTTGGATGGGCCAAAGCTTCCTACACACTATTGGGCATAAATATAGATATAAGGGATGACACAAAGAGAGACATTTGAAGGCTTAAGTTATAATAAGATACAAAATGAGAAAGAGGATGCTGAGATTGAGTATGGTGAGCAATAAGAGAATTGACAGGGGTTGAAAGAGGATTAGAAGCTGATGTCGGAGGTGGCGGAGGGACATCCACTGGTGGAGAGGCATGATCCCAAATAGGGCGAGGACCACATGTATATACCTTAAGAGGAATTGGTATAGGTGATCTTAAATTAAGTGAAGCATCAATTGAAGAAATAGGTGGTGGCTCCAACTAAGAAGTTGTGGGAGATTTAATCGAAGTTAGCGGGTGATAAGGTGTAGAAGGTGGTAGAAGATCCATCGTCAATGGCATCGAAGGAGAAATATTACAAAAGTATGCATGATCCTCAAAGAAAGTCACATTAGTAGAAATAAACTCCCTACGACGAGCAGGACTATGACAAACATAGACGTTTTGAGTACGAGAGTAATTGAAAAATACACATTTTTTGGCACAAGGTGATAATTTGTCCAACCTAGGAGATAGAGAATGGATAAAACATACTTACCCAAAAATACGAGGATGACTAGACCACAAAAGACAATCGGGATGAAGACCATAAGGGATAGCTTCGTTCAATACGAAGGATGGAAGACAATTAATAAGATGACATGCTGTAAGAAGAGCATAGCTCCAAAATGACTTAGGCATATGTGTGTTGAGAAGTAGACAATGAGCAACATTCAACAAATGATGAATTTTTCGTTTAGCAACCCCATTTTATTGCGGGGCATGAGAGCAAGAACCGATTTAAAATACCACGCGACACTAGAAATGGAAAAAAGGTAGAAGATGATAAATATTCACAAGCATTGTTTGTACGCAAACACTTAACAAGATAGTCATATTGAGTACGAACTTCATTATGAAAATGATAGAATGAAACACTTCAGGACGATCTTTGATTAAATATAACCAAGTTGTTCGACTACAATCATCAATAAATGTGACAAAATAGCAAAAACCAAATGAAGACTCTTAACTAGGACCCCAAACATTAGAGTGGACAAACTCGAATGGCTGAGATGCATGACTCAAAACATGAAGGGGAAAAGACACACGATGGTGCTTACCCAACTGACATGTTTCACAATTAAATTGAAGACTAGAACTAGACACAAAGGGAAAATGTCAAAGTTCGTTTGCTGAGGGGTGACCAAGGTGACAATGTAATTGATAAGAGTCATTGACAGCCTTCTTTTGAATGGTAACAGTAGCATCAATAATCTTAGGATCTAGAAGGTACAATCCACCAGCCTCATGCCCACCACCTATCCGACGTCCAATCTTCCGATCCTTAAAAACACACGAAGAGGAAGAAGATAACATCACATTCAAGATCACAAGTATTAGAATTGATAGATAATAAATTATAAAGGAAGCATGGAATATGATATACAAATGGTAAGGACACAGAAGAACTTGCTGATACACAACCTGAACTTGTCACCTTTGACTTAAAACCATTTGCCAAAGTGACTGAAGTGGATGAAATGGATGAGGTGGAGGTAAGAAGATGCATCCACCTATCATATGATGAGTGGCACTTGAGTCAATAACCTAAAGATGTGGAGTAGCTGTAGTAGACAAGAAATAGGTAGAATCACAGTTCTATGCTAAAGTAGCAATAGGACTTGCAGGAATACCAAGTTGCCGTGCCTTAATCAGCTCATCATATTTTGCACAAGTCAAATTCACTATATTTGTCTGGAAGAAGGTCCATATGAAGGAGACCAAGGTTCAGTATCAACGGAAGAATGTAAACCCCATAGCTTAGGATGGAGGTTATAACAATAATCAATAGTATGTCCTGTAAGATGGCAATGAGTACAAAAGCGACCCCCACGAGCTCCTTTAGAACCATTATTACCACCACCACGAAGGGCACCTTGACCTTGAACAGCATGATCACGACCACAATTAAAATGATCTATGTTCCAATTTCCACGACCATTACCGCGATCATGAGCTCCTTGGCCACCCCGAGCGATCATAGCACCACTATCTAATATGCCAAAGTTTTGGGACTGGACATATAATGAGCTACTTGAGAATACACTTCTTCAATGGACGATAGAGAGCCATGAGAAGTAATCTGTTGTCGAAGAGTATTGTGATCTAGACCAAGACCTCAAAGAAAGAGGACTACCATAATGTCTGCTTCTCATTGTTGCATCTGAGTAACCGTGGTAGCTAATGGAAAGTAGGCTTTGAGACTCTGATACAAAGAGGAAAAGCGAGCATAATACTTTGCCAACCTAGCACCACCAATTTTAGCTCCAAGTAAAGCTTCCTATATGTCACAAAGTCGACTCATATTATTACACTTGGAATAGAGTAAAGCACATTTTGTCCATACCTCACAAGCTATTGCACAATCCGTGAAAAGATGGCAAACAAATTCAGCCATACTTCCCCATAAAAGAGTAGGCAATGTAGCATCAGCAACCTTCCATTCTTCTTGAACTAGTTAAATCTACATGTTGGTCTTCTTCAAGCCATCTGGACCGATGATTAGCATAAACAAAAGTAGAAAGAGCCATTGACCAAGTAGCATAATTGGTACCATCCAATTTAATCAAGGTAGTGTTTAAGCCTGCCATATCATGAGTATTACTATTATAGGTACCAAAAGATCCTAAGCGAGGATTACCATTTAGCCCCAAAAGAATAGACGAAGAGCTTGCTAAATTAGTAGGTATATCCACAAACCAATAATATAACACCATATGTTGCCAAAAACACCACCACATGATACTGAGATTCAAATCAGCCGACTATTTGAAACCTCGTTGACTAGTCGAGAACCATAGCGACAAAACCACAAACCTGAAGTCATCTCGATGGAACCAAATACTAGTGGATAACTTGGTAAAGAAACAATGACATCTCGGTAAAAGGAAGGTCGCTCCAATACATCTCGATGGGACCTACACAAAACCTAAATTTAGCAGATAACAATGGCAAGAACCAAATACTGGTGGGCCCTCCACTCCACAAAACCTAAAGTCAACAGAATCAATGGCCCCACATCTCTTGTATCCAAATTTCTGTAATCTTAAGTATTTCCTCACTTCTTGAATCGAGACAAAAGTAAATAACTACAAAACCTTAGTGAGTGCAACACACATCGGGGAGCCCGAAGAGGTGCAAACACAACGCTATCCGATTATGACTTCTAATCATGCAATTGTGGTTTTAGGTCTCACTAAGTGTGCTATTCTGTCCTCAAGCGCTGAGTCGTCGATTCGCAAGAAGAAAAAGCAAAGGAGGCATCACTAAGTGGTAAAGATTTCTTGATGAGTGACTAGTGACGTTGCCTTAGTCAAGAGCTCACAGTTGATCACAGTTGGCTCAAACCGTAAACTAGGGTTTCCGCCATGGCAGCAACAACATCATCGGCACCAGTAGTGGCAACGGTGGTTGTTTCCATGATCTCAAGGAATTAGGATTTTGTTACTAGCTTTGATATCATGTTATTGGTAAAGGAGATGATAATTTTATTGAGAGTAAAAGAAGTATTTATAGGCTTAAAGTTAAGCCTTGTACAATTATATAAATTTCCCGACTTGCTAACACTATAAAATAGTAGATAATAAACCGACAAAGGTAAATACCAAAGAAGGGTCTAAAATGCCATTATATTTTTTAAGAGATGACCTAAGATATATGTTGTTTCAAATAAAAGGTCTAAAATGGATATGATAGTCTTATATAATGGCTTGACCATGCCAACTCACCAAATCTTCCGGCTAGTCAAGGGCATTTTCGTTCACATATAATTTCCTTTCATTTTTCTTATCACCAAAATCAAGGGATGGAGCATATTGTTGGTTGCTATAGACACCTGTGTTTCTCATTCTCCTCGACTAGACAAGGAAAGAAAATAAGATAGAGAAGAGAACCCCCTCGATCCTTAGAGTCAAAAGTAATGAGCTTAACCGAACAAAAATATCATCTCGTTTTGTTCCCTCAGTCCCCTCGCCTAGAGATTTCGATTGGGACTTTGCGTGAAAGTAATCTTTGTTTAATCTCTTTCTTTCCCGTTTGGTTATGAATCGACTTATGCTTTGCCTTATCACTAAGGCCAATGCTCTTCCTCTAGTCATCTCCTTGAAAAAAAAAGAAGATTATGAGCGAGGAAGTGGAGAGAGGAAAAAGGAATTTTTCTTCGGACGAAAATACCCTTGACTAGTTGGAAAGATTTGGCTGGCAGTGAGGTCCAGTCTTTTATTTGAGACTGTCATCTCTGATTTAGGCCCTTGTTCAAGATAACATGAACTTGAGTCAATCTTTTAAAAAACCGAGGGTACCACGAGGCCTCATTTGAATTTTTTGCCAAAAAAGAAAAAAAACAGAAAAAGAAAAGAAGATGCGAATAAAACAAAACTGGCAATGTCATAAATATTCCAGATAGCGGAGGCTGTTGTGCGATAGGAGAATGGAAACCATTGAAACGTTCACTCCCGATCACCATTAACGCCCACCTTCGTTCGCCTCGCCTCCGTCAAACCCCTCCTCGCCCGCCTCTGCCACCCTCCGCCACCGCGTGCTCTCGTCGCGCCGTGCGATCGCATTGCACATCCAATCTCCCCCTTGCCTGCTTCCGATGACCTGATCGGGGCCTCGCCACCGCTTCTCGCCGTTGAGAGCCATGAGAAGTAATATGTTGTCGAAGAGCATTGTGATCTGTACCAAGACCTTGGAGAAAGAGGACTATCACCATGTGTTGGAATATAATATGCGAAAACAATAAGATTTTGCAATTTACATCAATGCAAAATTACCAGAGAAATAAATAAGAAATAATAAGGAAATCAGAAATTTACGTGATTCGGTCCAAATATCGGTACCTATGTTCACGGGGAGAGTTAGTAGCAAATAATCCACTATAATTGAAGAATAAGAGTTTACAATCGCTCACATGCTCAAGTGTTTCCCACACCTAGATTTAACTCCAAACCCAAATTATTTATAAATAAATAACTCATTTGGACATAAACTCACGGCAGAAAATTACCGCGCATTCAAGCTCAAAGTAAAATGCTTTACGTACGCCAAAACAAGAATTGTGTCTTCTCCACGTACGTATAGCTTCGCGTTCTCTACCTCTTCAAGACTTGTGTGGCGTTCTCTAGTTTTTTTTTTTTTTCGTTGCTCCCTTTTGCGGCTTGTACGTGCAGTAATCACTCATAGAAAGAAAAGAAATCCTATGCCTTTTGTGTGTATGTGTGTGCCCAAAGTCAAAAGTTTGACCTTAGGCCCCATCACATCAACAAACCAACGCCTACGAGGATTTTGCTTATGCAAAAGGGTATTTCCTCTTTTTATCTCTTCCAACAAAGTCATCTTTGCCCCTAAAAGATAAATAGAAATATAAAATAAAGTGTGCCCCTTTTGTTTTGTAGTGGTAAATCACATCCTCCTTACTTCCTTGCTTATTTTGCACATCCAAAAGAATGTCCAATGAAAAGAAAGATTTCTTCACCCGATTTGTAATTTACATAGGAAAACTTTATCGACAAATTCGATTTAACAAATCATTATCCGAATTCAAATTCGAGACATTAATTTTAACACCATATATGCTTCTCATTGTTGCATCTGAGTAACGTGGTAGCCGGTGAAAAGTATGATCTGAGACTCTAATACAAAGAGGAAAAGCGAGCATAATACTTTGCCAACCTAGATCAGTAATTTTAGCTTCAAATAGAGCTTCCATATGCCGCAAATTCGACTCATATTATTCTGTCAGGAATAGAGTAAAGTACATTTTGTCCATACCTCACAAGCTATTGCACAATCCGTGAAAAGATGGCGAACAGATTTAGCCATACTTCTCCATAAAAGAGTACGCATGTAGCATTAGCGACTTTTCTTTCTTCTTGATTAGTTAAATTTACAGGTAATTCTTTTGAAGCCATATGGACTAGTGACTAGCATAAATAAAAGTAGAAAAAGCCATTGACCAAGTAGGATAATTAGTACCATCCAATTTAACCAAGGTAGTGTTTAAGCTTGTCATACCATGAGTATCACTATTGTAGGTACCAAAAGATGCTGAGCTAGGATTACCATTCACCCCAAAACAATAGACAAAGAGCTTGCTGGATTGGTAAATATATCCACAAACCAATAATATAACACCACACATTACTAAAAACACCACCACACAATACCAATATTCAAATTGGCCAACTATTTGAAACCTAGTTGACTAGTCGGGAACCGCAATGACAAAACCACGAACCTGAAGTCATCTCAATGGAAACAAATAGTAGTGGATATCTTGGTAAAAGAAACAATGGCATCTTGGTAAAAGGAAGGAAGGTCACCCTAATACATTTTGATGGGACCTCCACAAATCCTAAATTTAGCAAAGAAACAATGATAGGAACCAAATACTGGTGGGCCCTCCACTCCACAAAACCTAAAGTCAATAAAATCAATGGCCCCACATCTCTTATATCTAAATTTCTGTAGTCCTGAGCATTTCTTCACTACCCGAATCAAGACAAAAGTAAATAACTACAAAACCTTAGTGAGTGCAACGAACACCTGGGAGCCTGAAGAGGTGCAAATGCAACGCTATCTGATTCTAACTCATGTGATTGTGGGTTTTGGTCTCACCAGGTGTGTCATTCTGTCCTCAAGTGCCAAGTCGCCGATTCGCAAGAAGAAAAAGTAGGGGCTGCATCACTGAATGGTAAAGAATTCTTGATGAGTGACCAGCGACGTTGCTTCGGTCAAGAGCTCGTGGTGGATCACGGTTGACTCAAATTGTAAACTAGGGTTCTCCCATGGTAGCAACAACGGCAATGGCACCAGTAGCAATAATGGTAGTTGTTTCCATGATCTCAAGGAATTAGGGTTTTGTTACTAGCTATATCATGTTATTGGTAAAAGAGATGATAATTTTATTGAGAGTAATAGAAGTATTCATAGGCTAAGCCTTGTACAATTACATAAATAACCCCAACTTGCTAACATTGTAAAATAGTAGGTAATAAACTGACAAAAGTAAATACCAAAGAATGGTCTAAAATGCCATTATTTTTTTTTTAAGAGATGACCTAAGATATATGTTGTTTCAAATAAAAGGTCTAAATGGATATGATATAAGGGCCTGACCATGCCAACTCACCAAATCTTTTGGCCAGTCAAGGGCATTTTCATTCACATATAATTTCCTTTCATTTTTCTTATCACCAAAATCAAGGGATGGAGCATATTGTTGGTCGGTGTAGACATCTACGTTTTTCATTCTCATCAACTAGACAAGGAAAGAAAATAAGATAGAGAAGAGAACCCCCTCCATCCTTAGAGTCAAAAGTAATGAGCTTAATTGAATAAAAATATCATCGCTTTTTGTTCCCTCAATCCCCTCGCCTAGAGATTTCGAGTGGGACTTTGAGCGAAGGTAATCTCTATTTAATCTCTTTCTTTCTCATCGATTATGAATTGGGTTATTCTCTAGTTGGCCATTATGGCTGCATATGATAAAATTTTTGGAATAGAAATTAATTTATATTTCATGGATGAGTTTTAGAGCAAAGAAACGTATTTGATAACGATTCAAAATTTCTATTTTTTATAATAAAAATTCGTTTGATAAAAAAATAAAATTTCTATTTCTAGGAGCGGTGATGAACAACATCCGATGGTCGAAGTTTGACGTCCAGCAACTATCGGTGAGTGGCCGGAGTCGACATCCGACATCTGACGTCCAGAGTCCAAAGCATTTGGCGGTCGGCGATCGGCATATGGCATCCGACGTTCGGAGTTTGGCATCCGGCGTCCGACTAGTTGGCAATCGGCGTCCAACATCTGGAGTTCGGTGTTCAATGTCTGGAGTCCGATAGCTGACAGCTGGCTGTCGGTGGCCAATGGCCGAAGTCTGGCAAGCGGCAATAGGCGGCTGACAACCAATGGTCGGTGGCAAGAAACGGGTGATCAGCAATGAATGTCCGGTGGTTGGTGATGGGCCTCCAACGTCTAGGGGTTGGTGATGAGCGGCCAACGACTGACAGGCATCCAATGGCCAACAATCGACGATGGGCAGCCGGAGTCTGGTGGCGGGCAATTGGCGGTGGGCTGGTGGTGGCAAGTAGTCAGCAAGCGACAACGAGTGGCGGGCGTCCAGCATCCCACGGGTGACTGGTGGGCGATGGGCGGTAACAATAGTGAACGATGAGAAAAATTTTGATTTTTCATTTATGTTCTAAAAATAAAAAAACTAAAAATTTTGACTTTTGATTTCATTTCTAAATTTATTTCTCGGAATATAAATTTATTTCAAAAATAAAAAAATTAAATTACGTTACCAAATGAATTTCTGTTTCAAACCTATTTCGCGGAACAAAAAAACAAAAAAATCAAAAAATAAAAATGTTATCATGCACATCCTAAGGCCACTGCTCTTCCCCTAGTCATATTGTTGGAAAAAGAAGATGATGAGTGAGAAAGTAGAGAGAGGAAAAGGGAATTTTTCTTTGGATGAAAATACCCTTTGATTAATTGAAAAGATTTAGTGAGGGTCCGGTACTCATTTGAGACTGTCATATCTGATTAGGCCCTTATTTGAGATATACCATGAACTTCGAGTCAATCTTTTAAAAAAGCGAGGCTACCGCGGGGCCTCATTCGAAATTTTCGCCAAAAAAGAAGAAAAAAAAACGGAAAAAGAAAACAAGATGCGAATAAAACAAAACCGGAAATGTCATAAATATTCCAGATACCCGAGGCCCCGAGGGGAAACCATAAGACAGCGACGTCGCGAAAGGAGAACGGTGGAAACCATCGAAACTTCCACCCCCGATCGCCATTAACGCCCACCTCCGCTCGCCTCCGCCGTCGTCCGCTCGCCTCCGCCGTCCTCCGCCGCCGTCATCCGCTGCCGGCGTGCTCGCGTCGCGCCGTGCGATCGCATTGCGCCGCCTGCTTCCGATGACCTGATCGGGGCCTCGCCACCGCTTCTCGCCGTAGCAGCAGCATCGTCGGAACTCCAGGTCGGAGGCTTCTTCTTCTCCAAGCCGAGCCGAGCCGAGCCGAGCCGCGCCGCGCCGGGGGGTGGGGGTGGGGGCGTTGTTCTTCGGTGGTTGGCGGGGGGCGAAATGGAGGCGCTGATCGAGCTCTGCGACCTCATCGCGCAGAATCCGGCGCAATTCGCCGATAAGCTGGCGTGGATTTGCGGCAGGTGCCCCCAATCCGAGTCCGTCCTCGCCGGATCTCGTAGGGTCTCGCGTCCGCACCTCAATGCGGTCCTCGCCGTCGCGCGTTTCCTCTCCAAGTCCGCCGTCGTGCCCGACAACCGGCCGTACGCGGTCGTCCTCGAGTTCCTGCGCTTGATTCCCTCCTCCTTCGACATCTCCTTCTGGCCGCAGTCCTTCAACAGCGATGCCGTCGCTTCGTTCTTCATGGATTTCTTCGATTACCTCTCGAAAGCCGCGGAATTGTCGCCGGATTTCGCCGTCGAGGTTGCCGCCTTCACCAGAGACAATGTGGTCGCGGCAGTCAGCCGCAGTGGAGACAATTCCGCGATCTCCAGAGCTTTTCTGGTGGCTATCTCGCAAAATTTCCCGGCCGTTCTGCAGACGGATGGTGATACGTTAGTGAGATACCTGCTCGAGCAGCTGGCCTTGCCGGTTCTGCTGCCTCCTTCACCGCGGGAGCAAATGCAGGTGAATTCGGAAACGTCGTCGGCACAGAGTTCACCATTGAGTGTCAATGCAAACCATTATCATGCCAGCGAGATTTCGAGTCCGAATGAAGTCAGCGGTTCATCGAGTGGTGTGGCTTCGAGGCTTGTAGATGATTCGGCAAGTGCATCTTCCAGGGCGTCTGGGGCAATGAACGGTGGGAGTGTGGCGGGAGGTTACAGTAATGGGGGCGGAGTTGCAGCTTTGTTCAGGCAGCAAGTTGCTTCATTTGAGGAAGAGTCTGTTGAGAACCTAGAGAAGCAAGAGATTGCATATAGGTTAATCACCCACATTCTAGACAAAGTCCAAATTGAGGATTCCAAGTTATTGGAGCAGGTGAGATTACTGGCAAGGAAGCAAGTCCAATCTATGCCTGCATTTTTTAAGGTAAGTTGGGACGGAGTGCCCTTTCTTTCTAGACTTTTATCTTTTTCTGGTAAATGGCGGCCCCTTGGTTCTTACTATAATTTCCTCATAGACTTTAACTTAGGTAAGAACAATGGAGTCCAGTTGAAAGATAGATTCTTTGATGGTTTTTTGGCAGAAGTAGTTGGCAGCCTCTCAGGGTTGAGTTCTTGCTCTAGCTATAGGTTTCCCAGTTTAAATTTAATATATTTTGATAGCAGAAACAGTCAATTGCTGAAATTGTTGGTTCCATACACAGATAAGAAAGCGGGACTGGAATGAACAGGGTCCAACTTTGAAAGCCAGAATAAATGCAAAACTATCAGTTTATCAAGCCATCACAAGATTGAAGATGAAGAGCTTATCATCTCTTGATTTGGATGGTAAAGCTGTAAAGAAATTTTGGCTTGAGACTCTTGTATTATTCACTGATGCAGCTGAGGCATGTTTACTATCTGTCTGGAGAAAATTGAGAATGTGTGAAGATCTATTTAGTGCTTTGCTTACTGGGATGACTCAAATTGCTGTCACTAAGGGTGGACAGCAGCTACGAGTTTTGCTCATTCGCCTCAAGCTCCTTGTGCTGACTGCATGTGCTCAGGTGCGTTCAAGAAAGGAATCATACCTGTCAGCATCATCCATTCACAATGTTACTCCAACTGATGTGTACATCCATAAAAATCTTTTTTGGTGACTATGATTTGCAGCAGGCTGATGCATGGGCCAGTAGCCCTGGAGCCATGGTGGAGAGTGTCATGAAGGCAAGTTGTGAAGTGATCGAATTTGGCTGGAGCAAGGACCGAGCTCCTATAGACACTTTTATCATGGGATTAGCGGCAAGTGTTCGGGAAAGGAACGACTATGATGAACAGGTTTGATGAATGTTAGTGAGTCATTGATGAGAAACTCATAAATGGTAGCTGTGGCTGCTGTACATGCTTCTTGTACATAGTCGATGATTGCTGGATAGTGCTCTTTTATAAGATAGACCATGTTCTCCTTGAAATATTTGGATTTCATATTTTGGAGTCCGCTTGAGTTTTATTGTGATTTGTTCATCTGTTTGTGACTGTATAATTTGATAATGTTCTAAGAAGTGCCTAAGTTCTCATTGTAGGGATCTTAACTGGCAATGTCAATTACTGGTCCTTTTAACTCTGTTCAGTGTAGTGTTTCTTTTGGTATTTTTAAATTTTCTCTTTTCAACTTTAACTATATTTGTTTACATGTACATGCAATATTTACTAATTTCAGGATGGAAAGGAGAAGCAGGGAGTTCCTGTTGTGCAACTTAACCTAATACGCTTACTAGCAGATTTGAGTGTTGCTATTAGCAAATCGGAAGTTGTGGATATGATACTGCCGCTTTTTATTGAAAGTTTAGAAGAGGGCGATGCTTCAACTCCTGGTTTATTGCGGATTCGTGTATGGACCACTCCTTTAGAGTGCTTATTTTCTCATATGTAATTGGAATGTTACCTGTTATTTGCTTTTCAAAACTGCAAGGATCCTTCAGTAGCCTAGTTTCTCAGACTCTTTTTTTTTCCACCTTTTGCTGCAGCTACTTGATGCTGTGTCTCATATAGCGAGTTTAGGTTTTGAGAAGTCATTTCGTGAGACTGTGGTTTTGATGACAAGAAGCTACTTGAACAAGCTTGCAAGTTTAGGGTCTGCTGAAAGCAAAACATTGGCCTCAGAAGCCACTATAGAACGTGTTGAGGTCTGCACAGTTTCCCTTATTATTCTTTTCAAGTTGTACAGGGATAATCTGTCGAGTTTGTGACTTTAGGATGTGATTTACTACATGGATTTTGACTTATTCCATGGTGTTTGTAGACTCTTCCTGCCGGGTTTCTTCTGATTGCCAGCCGTCTTACAAGTAGTAAATTGCGTTCAGATTACCGTCACCGTCTGCTATCTTTGTGCTCAGATGTAGGCTTGGCAGCAGAGAGCAAAAGTGGAAGGTATCATTTTCCTCAAACTGTATATATTGGTAGCATTCCACAAATAGTTTAGGCTTTGTAGCGCAAATAATTGGGGATGCAATGCTGTACTTTTGAGTTACTTTTGATCCTTGTTGTGTGATATTGTTCTTTTCAAAATCGATGTGCTTTACCTTAAAATTATGGAGAGAAATAGTTCTGAATAGCATTTTAAGGAAGTATAAGTTTTTGTTGCAAATGATACATTTAAACCTTCATCGTCGCTTTGTTTTGCTTTTTTTTTTTTTTTTTTTTTTTTTTTTTTTGGGGGGGGGGTGATCGGTTTTTCTGATGAACCTTCCACATAACTTTCTAGGTATATGGACCACCCAAAAACAAAAAACCAACAATAACAACAACAAACTGAGACCAGCTATATGAATCCATCTATCCCATTGTGCTTGATTTTGAGTTTTATCATTTGTAACTTATGGAAGCTCCATATCGCTCCTTATTGTCTTCTTCCACGACTTTCTAGGCCTTCCTCTACTCCTTAATTGAGTCTCGATCTCCTAATGTCACCTTCTCACTTGAGCCTTTGAAGGTTTTCGTTTAACATGACCAAGCCAGGTTAAAAAAGCTTCTCTCAACTTTTTCTTGATCGGAGCTAGGTCTACATTTTCCCAAATTTATTCATTTCTAGTTTTGTCTTTTCTGGTGTACAGGCACATCCATTGAGTGTTCTTTCCTTGACTACACTTATTTTGAAAACATGTTGGTCCTTATGGGGTCCATCCTAAAAAGAATATTTGTTGCCTGTAGAATATTTCTGTAAGCTTACCATGCATTCAGTGGGTGCACAAAATACTGTTACGGACTTCTCCACTTCAACCATCCTGTTTGTACTCTATGCACAATATCTTCATCAGACACTTCATTTTCTTTCTGTAGAAATAAAAGGGGGGGTGCAGCACAGGACTTCCCAGGAGGTCACTCATCCTACTGCCTTGTTTGAAGTAGGCTTAAGCTTAGCTTGAGAGCTCTATTGAGATCTAGCTCTATTGAGATTTAGTGCATTGGTGGTACATTTGGTAGAGTCCCTAGTGAACTAATGTAGCCACAGTAGTGAGATGGAGAAATTGAGAGAAATCAATGAATGAATTCTTTTAGGTGACACAAACAAAGCTTCCTAAGCATCATACTTAAGGGTTTCTTAAGCATCCGACTTATGGAGAGAATTGCTTAAGAAAATTCAAAGAAAAACTTGCTGAATTTCCATAATTTTCATAAAGTCTATTAAATTGAAAGAGTGAAAATCATATATATAGACTCTTATAAAGAAAATCCTAATCTTGGTTGAACTAGGATCTTTTAAACAAAAAGAGGGTTGTATTGGAAAATGAGAAACATAATCATATAGGAAATTTCTAGAATGGGGAATTTACTTATACAGCTAATTTATCAAAGAAAACAACTTTCATTATCATTGAAGAATATTCGCAAAATTAACAACCCTTCTGTAGATTTTCAAACCATGCATTAAGCATTCTGTATCATTTCTCCTGGGCTTGAAGGAACTCCGTCCCATTGACTTTCCTCGCTTCTGCGCCAGAAATGTTTTGGCCTTTCTGGAACCTTGACATGTCTCTGGTCATTTGTGAATCTTTCATTTTGGCAATCTTCTTTGAAGTCTACACCTTTTTTATCACTTTATTCTTGGCAAACTGATTCTTGAATTTTAGCAGGTCTTTGCTTTTGATTGTGTGATGTAGACTTTTAGGTGTGATGCTTAGAAAACCCTAAATGCGATTCCTAGAAAGCTTCAAGGTGATGTCTAAATGAACTTACTCTTTTGATTTATCATTTGTCATGACCTCGCCGTGAATTTTCAATCAAATATGCGCTCACTACTTTGGGACTTTTTTCTGTCCATTGGTTGGCTGAAACAAAATATTGGGATGGTTATTATAGGGTGATAACAAGCACAAATGTCAAATGTATCTGTAAAAAGATGAAAGCTAACAGTGTGTCTGGTCCATAATAAAATTGGGTAGAGTAGCTATGCCACAAGAATAGAATAGAGAATAAATAGCACCAGAATAGCTATACAACAGTTTTGTTTGTATAATCTAATGACTATTTCAGGACATGTTTGGCCTGCAAGATTTAGACAAGGAATAATCCAACTAGTTTTCATTGATATGATAATTTAAAGCTCTGTTCCATCTATTGTAACCATAATTTTAAAAAGGTTTACTTTAGAAGTTATGAATTTAGAAAGTACTTCTTTATAGTAGCCAAAAAATATACATTTGCATAATTCTACAAAGGTTAAATATATAACGATTTGCGAATAACCATTGGCCAGCTGATGGAGGTGGCTGTGGTAGACTGGTAGCAATGGCAGTGGGGCAATTTTGTTGATGATTGGGATTTTATTTTTATTTTTTTTGGGGGGAGGCGGTGGGGCAGCGGGCGTTCAGGGCAATGTTTGCATTGGCGCTTCAATTAGTTGGACTGGAAAACGTAGGTCCAGTCTGATTATCACTGTGAAAGCATCTGTGATCGAAATGTGATCACACTGGTGTCAATCCTGTTGAGCTGACCATACCTGGTGGTTCAATCAGGTAAAAAATTTGGGGCATATCTTCTGTTGTTCATGCCCCTCTAAAGCAATCTGGCAGCTTTATATACCTTATAGAATCTCTTTCTTTTGTGGTACGGTAGCTTGGGACAAGATTTTCACTATTGAAGATATGAGGAAACAAAATTTCATTCTCATGATTGGTGTTGCATGTTTAAGCATTCTAGGTAATCTGTTTATGAGTCTCTTTCTTCATTGACTTTTCTCTTAACCTTTGGAATCATATCCTTAGCTCATTTAAGGCGGCACAGGTTATGACAAGTCATGTCATTCTGCTTTTCCATTTTTGGAATGCTTATGGAGGAGGCATAATTTCTAAGAAGTCTTGGGGTGCTGCACTGCATTGTGTCACGTGGTGCATAGGGAAGGAACATGACAAAAGAGTCTTTGAGGGTTTAGAATCTTGGGTTGCTTTTGTATTGTGCTCTTTTATGTGCATTTGGACATCTTGTTCTGACTTCACTGGAGTCTTGTGATGTTTTCCTTTGTCTTTTCCTTTTCTTTCTTTCATGTACTTGATTTGTAGTTTAATAATATCCTTTATTATCTTACCCCAAAAAAAAAAAAAAAAAACGAAATACTGGTGGGTCAACTGGTTCCAGAACCAGTTGGACATGAATAATATAAGCGCAAAGGTGAACTTGCATCAATTTCATCTATGGTCCTGCTTGTAGAGTCACTATTTGTGCACCGCTAGTTCATGCAATGGTGTCCGCTCCAGCAAAGACTTGGACCTCAGTTGCAACCCAGCACTTGTCTGAATTATGCAGCCACCACTCAACCATTTGCTCCCATGTGTTTCAACTTGAAGATAAAATGATTAATATTTAATATAGTAGTGTGTCAACTGGAGTTCAAGTGGTCGAACTGGTTGAACTGCATACTGATCACTTGACCATTTTTCTCACTGGTACAGTTCTAAAAGTATTGGTTATTGATGGAACTGACGAAATGGTCAGGGTGTAATTGAGTCACGGGTGATGGAGTGCTGAGGGCTGTGGGAGGAAGAGGGGGAGGTGGTGGTGTTGATGGTAAGTGGCGGGGGGTTGAAGCAGTAAGAGTGGTGGCGGCGGCATGAGAATCATAAGGCCATTTGTGGAGTCATTCCTATTAGCCCTGGAATTAAAGCTATTTCCATGGGACCAAGGATAGGCATAGCTATTCGGGTTAGTTGTTCTCGGTGAGCTTTTTAATGAAATATTGGATTAAGTATTCCTTTAGGAATGGATGGGGAATAGAATAGCTTCTACAATGTATCTAACACGCCTTGACAAATGCTTTTTTCTTGCTTTTCCTCATTTGTATATATGATTGGAATTTGTCATTACTTCAACGCTTAAGAGTTAAATTGCCAGACACTGTTGTGATTAACTTCACAGCATTTTGATAAAAGAAAGAAGCCATTGGCAGAATTGAAACTCTTTCTGTTTTATGTGTTAGTTTAATATTTTACTGGTTGATAAAATGGTGATACTAGGTGAAACCATTGTTATTTTTCTCCTGAAAAAGTATTTCTTTTTGATTCCAAAAGCAACAGTAAGGATGGCTGATAGAATGAGACAATGTTCTTCTGTGTTCCAAATGTAGAGAGTTGTTGATGCTAATTGTGACATTGCAGGAGTGGAGCAGATTTTCTGGGTCCTCTACTTCCTGCTGTTGCTGAGATATGTACTGACTTCAATCCATCGACAGATGTGGAGCCATCTCTTTTGAAGTTATTTCGGAACTTGTGGTTCTACATAGCTCTTTTTGGTCTAGCACCTCCCCTGCAAAATATTCAAATGCCCAGCAAACCAATATCTAGTACATTGAATAGTATTGGAAGCATAAGTTCAATACCTCTACAGGCTGTGGGTGGACCATACATGTGGAATGCACAGTGGTCTGCTGCTGTCCAGAAAATTGCTCAAGGAACTCCTCCCCTTGTAAGTTAATCTTACAAAATTTGTTAGCTCACCTGCACATCCTTTCCCATGATCGGCAGTTCTTCTCGATAAATTTGGGGATTACAAAAAACATGCCAGATTTTTCATTTATTATCACAAGAAATCATGCTTTTAGATACCAAAGTTAGCTCCTAGTATGTCACTGACTGAAATTTGGGAGCTATTTTATGAAGGAACCTGCATGATAATGCTGCAATTAGGTTGCAGATGGATGCTGATTCTTGTTTTATTGTAATGTCTATCTTCTTTGATGCATTAATGTGTCAGGTGTTGCAGCCTTGATGTGGTAGCCTTGCCTTCTTTCTTGTGGACATGGTGAAGTTGTAACTTTGAGAAGAGGATTGGAATGTGGGATATTTGTTTTTCTTAATTCATTCTTTTATTTACGAAGGTGAAATGGTTTAGAGCCAAGAATATCTTATTGAGGCCTCAGATGAAAAGATTAGAGCCCTAAGAGAATATCAAAATCAAATGATGGTTTGAACCTTTTAATCACACAAATTTTGCAAGCTTGTGCTTGTCAAAGATCTGTTTAACCATCTCCATGGAACCATCAAGGTCACTACTTTTGTCAGCCTTCTCCCCTGTTTAGACCTCTACTTCTGCTTTAGATATCTTCATGAATGAGAGAGTGGAGAATAAGGAGAGATTTAAAGCATGCTATTTGGTTGTGAAATTTTTTCTCCTGGGCTGCAGCTGGATTTTTGTTGCTTATCAATCTATCTTAATATGTCCTGAGAAATTACTAATGATGAACAGTAAAGATACACAACAATGTTGTATGATCTAAATAAGGGTTGCTTATCGTTCCCTCTAAAACAAGGACTTGCTTGATCGATGAAGAGGTCAATATTACATTTCTGAAACAATTGTTTTATATGTGACAAATTGTGCTTTGCAATTTTAGACTGATTTTCATTCCAGAAAGAAAAAGATGTTCATAAGCAAGAATTTCCATTACTATATAGAACTTAACAACATTTCTATTTTTGTATGTATTTTGCTTTTGCTGTTAATAAGGCTCTGCAAAGAAGTAACAAAGCTAAATTATTTTTTTGCATGATCAAGTACTTAGAACTGACAACTTTCAAAAGATAGGTTTCAGCTCGTAAATAGGTGCTTTATGTTTAACAGCAAATACGAGTTGGAACACCGTAGAGGAGTGAGACAGCTAATGAATGCTGCATTGGGATTTTTAAGTATTTTTTTGGGTTGAGGCTTCTTGAACTTGTTTTGAAAGGAATTTGTTTTGTAACTGACAAAGGGAAAAGACTGATACTTGCTGCTGCCTCTCAATCAAATTTTTGGCTAATGTGGAGGGAGAGAAACTTGAGAGCTTTTACAGTCTAGAGTCTAATTTCCTTGGTGTAAAATTGAGGTTACCAGAATGGGATATAATGCTGGAGATAGGGGCAAGCATGGGCTAAGCCTGATGGGCTTTTGTCAAACATGTGGCCCAGCCTGAACACTCAGGTGGCCTGGCCTGATGTTGAAAAGTATTTAACTGCAATCCTACGATAGTGAATCTGGCAGGTCATTATTTTCACATATTTTTAGGTCCACAGAGTATTTGCTTAAAAGCGAAAGTTTTATGACTAATGGTGTCTACAAGAACATTGTAATGTGAGGTGATTGACTGTAGACTTGTAGGACCTTTTTCACATCTATAGGCTAAGCTTTCTCAGAAGTGTAAAGTTGAGTGTTTCCGGTTTCCTTGGATAAATGCAATTTCTGGTCTTTTCTTACTAAAGATTGACTGCGTGACCTGATTGAAACTTTTTCCATATTTCAAGTGAATTTGGCAATTCAACAATATATAAAATTTTGACTCAGAATTACTTTGCTTTCCAGGTGGTTAGCTCTGTGAAATGGCTTGAAGATGAGTTGGAACTTAATGCTCTCCACAACCCTGGTAGTCGTAGAGGGAGTGGCAATGAGAAAGCTGCTGTAACCCACAGGGCTGCTCTCTCTGCTGCTTTGGGAGGGCGAGTAGATGTTGGAGGAATGAGCACGATTTCAGGTTAGGATAGTCTGTACATTTTGCAGTTAAGATTGTGACTGCGAATTAGGAATGTGTGATTTTTGTTCCTCAGCTTCAACATTTTGGTTGTTGCCTTGTAAAATTTTCTCAATCTGAAAATTTTTCACTTATTTTGCAGGTGTAAAGGCCACATATCTTCTTGCTGTAGCTTTTTTAGAAATCATACGTTTTAGTAGCAATGGTGGCATTCTCAATGGAAGTGAAACCTTGACCTCTTCTACAAGTGCATTCCGTTGTGTCTTTGAATACCTGAAAACGCCAAATCTTATGCCCGCAGTCTCCCAGTGTCTGACAGCAATTGTCCATCGGGCATTTGAAACAGCAGTGTCATGGCTGGTATACTTACTTTTTCTGGAAATGAGACTTCCTTCTAAATCATTTACCTATGCAATTTATTCATGGGAGGAGATATTGGTGCTGCTTTTCAATAGATTGGTCCATTTTGTTTATGCTTTCTTCTTGTGGAATTAGAAATACCCTAATAAATTTGTTGGCAGTTCCAATAAATTCATTGTTTTCTAATTGCAACTTGCTTGTAGGTTCTAGACTTGTAATTTTCTGCCAGATTGTCGTCTACAATAAATTACTTGCACCGCCACCCAGGTGATGTCGTAGACTAACTTTGGTAGAGTGACAAAGGTGAAGTAGAGAGCATAACTGGTACTGGGTATATTAGGATCAGAGGGGATGCGATGTCTGATGGGGCTGTGTAGACATGGACTAAAATTTCTTCAGCCTGCTGAAGTGTTTTCTCGCATCTTCAGGTCTCTCATTCCAGAGGAAGATTCTCATGAAGCCTAATCTAATTCGAAAGGCTTAATAAGGCTAGCTTATTACTCTGAATGATGCCTTTGCCTTTTTGGGAATAGCTAATAAATTGAGGATCTGTATTTAGTATGATTTTGGGATATCTTGGGAAAAGGCTGGGTTATCTGTTTGAATTCTGTAATTATGCAGTGTAATGAAATTCTTCCATGTTAGTCAAAGTAGTGCTGCCCCCCTTTCGAAACACATACACACGCATGCAGGTCTATGCAGATGTAAATACACTTTGCGTATCCATCAGTCTGTTTGTTACCTATCTATGTGGATCTGCCTGTTTATTTGTCAATATGTAGGTGAAAATTACTGATCCTTTACCTTGGGTTCAGGAAGATCGGATATCTGACACAGGCCTTGGGGCAGTGACACGAGATTCTACACTTTGTGTGCATGCCTGTTTTCTCATAAAATGTATGTCCGAGAGGGAGGAGTGCATTCGAGAGATTGCTGTCAACTTGTTAATTCAGCTTAGAGACAAGTTTCCACAGGTAGGCTGGTGCTGTAAAACTGTCTTTAATCTTTAAGTTCTATTCTCTTTTGTTTGCATGCATAGTTTAACAGACAGAATTGCACACATGCAGGTTCTCTGGAATTCGTCTTGTCTAGATTCCCTGTTATTTTCTGTTGATGATGGCTCATCCTCTGCTCTTGTGAATGATCCTGCATGGATAGCAGCAGTTCGGTCGTTGTACCAACGAGTTGTTCGGGAGTGGATCATTAAATCTCTTTCATATGCTCCATGTACTACTCAGGGCCTTCTTCAGGTTGATCTACTCATTGCAAAGAGCTACTCACTTTAATTTTTGTTGGTGGTATTTATCATATTTATTGATAACGTGCTTCGAAATTTAGGCATAAAGAATCCTTTTCTTTTTTTTTTTTTTATTAGTGGTGGCATGGGGAGTGGGTGGATTTTCTGTGCAAAGTGGTTGTTTCTAAATCACGTGAAGTACCTGCTTAACAATGCTGTTTTAGTGGGCTGAGTTGTCTGACAAAGCCAAAGGTTGTAGTTTGCTCTGACTGGAGCAGACAGAAGTACGACATTAAATTTTATGCAGAAAATTTTGTAATTCCATTAGGCTTACCTGCATATATGAAGCTTTTAAGCCTTGAAACTTAATTGCATTGCATAAAAGAAGTGCCCAGCTCTTGGTTCTGTTTGATCCGAAAAAAAAGTGCTCTAGTGGACTTTGAAGACGATCTTAGTTACCGGCAGGTTGTTATCTTATTCAGTTAGCAGTTGTATGAATGAGGTGGCTCCACATTTCAACTGTATCTTTATCTAATCTACTGTAGTCCTAATTTCGTCTCCCCTTGAATAAGTTTCACTGTATTGATTTGATTGGGGGAGGAGGGTCTGAGGCAGATGGTGGCATTGTACTGATAATTAAAAGCAATTGAGTCATTCTAGATGCTCATTCTGGGACTCTGTTGCTGCAGCAGTCATGGTTGTCCCTTTTTGATTCCGAGGACTTGGTGCCCCTGTTTTGAGTTTTCTTTCCTTCCGATATCTAGGCACTTCATTGAATTATATAGTTGCATATCCTGATGTCTTGTCTGGTCTTTATTAAACTTTTCCCTTGATCTCCATGTCCACTCTAGGAGAGGCTTTGTAAAGCAAATTCATGGCAGATATCAAGGCCTGCAACTGATGTTATATCTCTTTTATCTGAGATAAGGATTGGAACGGGTAAGAATGACTGTTGGACTGGCATACGAACTGCAAACATCCCTTCAGTCATGGCAGCTGCTGCAGCAGCATCTGGTGCAAACTTGAAGTTGACTGAACCCTTCAATTTCGAGGTACTCAGTACTGGCATAGTCAGTGCAACAGCAAAGTGCAATCATGCAGGGGAAATCACTGGCATGAGAAATTTATTTAATAGCATTGGTGGATTTCAAACGGGCAATGCAGCTCAAGGTTTTGGATTGGGCATTGGGATTCAGAGGTTGAAGTCAGGAGTGTTTACTCAGCAGATGTCGGTTGAGAGTGATTCATTTGACAAGGTAGTACTTACAAAATTCATTCAGCAACTGCAGCAATTTGTAAATGTTGCTGAGAAAGGTGGGGAAGTGGACAAGACCTCGTTTCGCCAAATTTGTTCACAGGCAACAGCCTTCCTATTGTCAAATATGGTACAGATATACTCCTCATTTTTATCTGGGTTGATGCATACCCGGAATTCCTTTCGCAATATAATCTTGTAATTAAGAATGGAGAATCACTGATTTCAGAAATGAGGAGAAGTAACAAGATATTTAATGGCTTCATATTTGTCTACAGGATCTTGACTCAAAATCAAACATAGATGGTTTCTCTCAACTTTTGCGCCTTCTCTGCTGGTGTCCTGCATATATCTCAACTGCTAATGCCATGGAGACTGGTGTTTATATTTGGACTTGGTTGGTGTCTGCTGCACCTAAACTGGGATCACTTGTTTTAGCAGAGCTTGTTGATGCATGGTTGTGGACAATTGATACGAAACGTGGCCTTTTTGCATATGAAGAGAGGTACAGTGGACCTGCTGCCAGACTTAGGCCGCACCTTGCACCAGGGGAACCTGTAGCACAGCCTGAAAGTGATCCTGTTGAGCAGATTGTTGCTCATAGACTGTGGCTTGGATTTTTTCTTGACCGCTTTGAGGTATAATGATTGAATCTTTTCCTAAGATGCTCTTTTTGTCCCATTCCCCCCAGTTGCCTGTTATGAAGGTTTTAAATTGCAGTCATGGTCATAGAAGTGGTTGTGCTGCAGCAGTGGTGGATGCGGGCATAGTGGCTTTCCAATAGCTGACAGCATTCATAATGGTCATAAATGTACAAATATGATAGGATAAATTAACTTTTGTAGCGTAAATAGAGTTTGATATTTTAATTTTATAGGACTATTGTAGTGCTTTCCAAAGCATTAGTTTGACCATATGAATCTATGAATCTTGTCAGAATACCCCACATCCATTGCTTTACTATGAGGTTTTGATGAGCCTCGTATTCATGAATTATCCCTACATAGCTTAAGTTTTTGTGTTAGATATTCCAACGTGGCATTAGAGATAGGTTTTGCCCTTGATTTTGTTTGTGTGCGAGGCTCCCCCTGTCAATTTCCCATGCCACTCTCAATCCGGTTTGCTTGTTAAGGGTGCGTTTAAGTATCCCACAATGCTTTTTTATGGGGTGTCAATGGGCCTTATGATCTCGCCCCACTTATTAAGATTTTGGGTTGGATATTATAACAAATTTAATAGGTAGCAGTGAAGGTAAATGATTGCACTAGCAATTATATTGGACATCTGATGTTTGCATGTAGAGTTTGTTTGATTTACTTCGGTATGAAGTTATGCAATAATAGAAATTCTTTATCATTTCTTACAAGTCTTTCCAATCGAAGGCCTTTAGGTATTGGTGCCATCTCTTCGATTGAAGTAATCTGCCTTGGTGTTCAATTTCTGTAAATACTAATTGTCTCATTTGTCCTTAGAATCATTTATCATTCTCCACTTAATTTCACTGAAATGTGTTTTTAGGCAGAGCACTTTATAATGATGTAGTATAGTCATGTATAGAGAAAAAGTACACTTCTTCAGGTGCACCAATACACTTAGAGCATTGAATAAAAACTCTTTTCACTGCAATTCCAGGAGATATAACTGTATTGAACAAGATAACAGTCTTATAAAGCACTTGTTTCCTCATTTGATAAAGGCTTTAGAAGTGCCTTTTCTGCCCTCTTGAACATTTTCCATTAATTATTGCTAAACCAGGGACTTCTTGTCTTTGATTTGGACAAGTTTTTCCGAAAGTATCAGTCTCTCTCTCCTCAAACACTATATTGCATTTCCATATCAAAGCAGGAGAGAACATATGGTTGCAAATTAAGTAAAAGGTAAAATTGTTAGGCCTGCATTACTGTTATTA
Organism: Eucalyptus leucophloia subsp. euroa; assembly: GCA_017140325.1. NCBI lineage: Eukaryota > Viridiplantae > Streptophyta > Magnoliopsida > Myrtales > Myrtaceae > Eucalyptus > Eucalyptus leucophloia. Next base: position 28,337,799 of record CM029474.1, on the reverse strand, counting down.
AAATATCCCACATCACCTGTTTACTGGGTTTGTTTGTGCAGGATCTATTTGTAGTCACCCTCTACCTAACAACTTAAGCTTTTGCATTGGAAATCATTACATTGTATCAAAATCAAGTCTAAATTCTTCATGCTTGATTTAATATTTTAACTTGTGTGTGGTTCTTTATATATCTTGTTCCCTATCTGTCAATCCCACGTTGCTTGTTTATGGGATATTTAGGCCTAATAGACACGTGTTATCTCTCTACCTAATAACTTTAAGCTTTAGGGATGTAAATTCTGATAATGGCAATTTGTCATAGTACTTTGCTGATGCAATTTTGTTTTTGTTGTAGTATCATCTTTCTAGTTGTTACAATTCTGTCTGAGTATTATTTAGACATTTTAAAAAAAGTGTTCTCCAAGTACTTGGAAGCTGTCAGTATGCTAGTCACTTTGGGTATGATATATAGTCATATCTATGAGCACTTTTTGGGGTTTGGGCTCTTTTTTAGCTTGTGGCTTTTCTTCTGAAAGGTTGGCACCTGCTCAGTTCCTCATAGTGAAATTCTCTCTACGAATCTACAAAATGAAAAGACATGTAACTTATTCTTCTAGAATAGATCTGTTATTTCCTTCTCATTTTTGTTTGTTTTATAGGTTATTCGCCACAGCAATGTGGAACAGCTCTTGCTCCTTGGTCGGATGTTGCAAGGAACTACAAAGCTTCCATGGAACTTTTCACGACATCCCGCAGCCACTGGTACTTTCTTCACTGTCATGCTTCTTGGGCTCAAGTTCTGCTCGTGCCAGTCTCAGGGTAATCTATTTAAGTTTAGAGCAGGACTTCAGTTACTAGAAGACAGGATTTTCAGGTGAACAAATTTTCCTCTACTGTGTTATTTTTTTATTTTTTTTATTTGATACGGGATTTTCAAACTGTGTTGTATATAGTAGGACATTCTAGTCTCCACCTAAAATTGCTCTCTGAAGGAGTTCCTTCCATGCCTCCCTTTATCCGCAGTTGTGTGGCTGTGTGCATAATGCCAATGTGCATGCTTGATGCATCCATACTTCTACTTGAACATCTACTTTTCGAAAAATAGGAAAGAGTCTGCTGGTGGTTGTAGACTCAATTAGATTAGATGTAATAGTTTGTCACGACTATCAATTGTGATTTATGGTGGACAGGAATCTGAAGATCCAATACAAGTGGCTGATACACATAATTTACCAATGTTCCATTTTCAGTATATATGTCATGTCTAGTGGAGATTTTTTTCCATGTCCTTTGCTTGAGCATCATGATAAAATGACCTGTGATTTTCTATGGTTTCTCTCAAAAGTGTAAGTGTGTGGGCCTAACCGTGTATATACATACTTACAAGTGAAAACTATAATGATTATTTTGTGCATGGTGTTCTTATTTGGGTTGATTTTCTCCTTTGAGTACCTCATCTCAAGTCAGAAGTGAATATGGACCTGGTTATTTCTTGTAGGGCTTCTCTGGGATGGTTTGCTTATGAGCCCGAATGGTATGAAATGAAGGATTTGAATTTTGCCCAGAGTGAGGCTCAATCCGTATCCATATTTGTTCACTACTTACAGAACGAGCGAGTAGATTCTCCTCAATCTGACTTAAAGGGATCAGGACGTGAAAATGGGAGCTCTTTATTCAATGAGGTAATTAACTCTACCTAACTATGGTGGAGAATTTTAATAAATGGTTCAACACAATTTTTATGCTCCTCTTTTTCCCATCGATTGGATTCTGCTCTTATAAGTATAGAGTGTGCAGAATGACAAATCCCATCCTGTCTGGGGTGCCATGGACAATTATGCTGTTGGAAGAGAGAAGAGAAAGCAGCTCCTTCTGATGTTATGTCAACATGAGACTGACAGGCTTGAAGTTTGGGCACAACCCACTAACTCAAAGTATTCCTCTGGTTTTCTTTTGTTAATCCATGTTTTGCATGTGTTTATGGGTAATAGTGCATGCAGTTGATCTTGTTCTCACTATAGCATGTTTGCCCTCAATCCCAGGGAAGTTGGTTTTCGGCTCAAGATAAGCTCTGATAGATGGATTGAATATGCAAGAACTGCATTCTCTGTGGATCCTCGTATTGCTTTGTCTTTAGTCTCAAGATTCAGGACAAACCCTCATTTGAAGGCAGAAGTAACTCAGCTGATTCAGGTTTGTGAAGTTTATCTTATCGTAAATGGGCTACAGTCAGACCTTATATCTGTTGCAAAAAAATGTTAAGCTCTGATACCATGTTATTGGTAAAAGAGAGAGTTGTTATCATTGAGATCAAAAGAAGCATTTAGAGGCTTAAGGTTAACCTTGTACAATTACATAAATAACCCCAACTTGTCAACACAATAGAATAATAAGTAATAAACCTGACTGGATTAATATTTCTAAAATGCTAAGCATGAGATGACTTAAATAGCAAGCTTTCTCAGAGTGAGGGAGCCATCTTGTAAGTGTACTTATATCTGTCGGTGAGTGTGGAACATCGTGGGACATTGCACTTGGGGTGTAATTGGAGCATGATAATCATAATTTAGAAGGTGACTCCAGCTCGATCTAGTATCAGCATTTTTGCTTGAACTCTACTTCAAATGATTTTTGGCATGTTTGAGATTGATCTAATGATCTAACCATTCTTGGGTTTTCTGTCTATATTGAGCTCAAGCTTGAGCTTGAACTTGCCTGTTACTACAATAATTGTCAACTTAAAGTGATAACTATAGATATTTTTTGTACAGTTTGAAGCTAGATAAGAAGGCAAAATTACTATCTGAATGATCATTCACTAATTAGATTTGAAATTGAAATTACAAAGTCTAAGTAAACTGAAACGACATTGTGAATGGATCTCTTTTAATGCCATTTTTATTAGTGCACATAAACTTATCATAGAATTTCATGATATAGGAAAGCCTAACTGCAGGCAGACTTTGACTACTGCAACTGAACCACACTTAGGCTGCGTTCGTTTCACGGAAAATTGACCATCTCCGGAAAATATTTTCCCAGAAGTTATTTTCCAGGAAAATTGCTATATTTTCCGGTGTTCGGCTTATTCTTAAATTTTGAGTGGAAAACATTTTCCACCGTTCGTTAACTAATTTCTTTTTTTTTTTTTTTTTTTTTCCTTTTCATTTGCCTTCTCCTTCCTCCTTCCTCCTCCTCCTTCCTCTTCCTTCCTCCTTCTTCCGCCGCCGCTCCTCCTTCTTCCTCCTTCTTCCTTCGCCGCTGCTCCTCCTTCCTCCTTCCTCCACCGCCGCTCCTCCTTCTTCCTCCTTCCTCCTTCCTCCGCCGCCGCTCCTCCTTCTTCCTCCTCCTTCCTCTGCTGCCGCACGCCCGAAGATGGTGAGCCGACCAAGATCTGGTCGCCAGATCCGGCCGACCAAGGTCCGGTCGCCAGATCCGGCGAGCTGGGCGGGGCTCGGGCCTCGCCCGAGCTCGCCAGAGGTCTGGCGAGCCGCGAGCTCGCCGGATCTAGCGGCGGAGCTCGGGCTGATCGGGAGCCCGAGCTCCGCCGCTAGATCCGGCGAGCTCGCGGCTCGCCAGACCTCTGGCGAGCTCGGGCGAGGCCCGAGCCCCGCCCAGCTCGCCGGATCTGGTGAGGCCAGAGCTCCGCCCCAAGCCGGCGAGGCTCCGCCTCGCCCGATCTGGTGAGGCTCGAGCTCGCCGAGCTCGGGCGAGCTGGCCTTCCACCGATCGGGCTAGGCGGAGCCTCGCCGGCCCGGGGCGGAGCTAGCTGGCTCGCGACCGCGGCCGGTCGCCGGTCGCCGGTCGCCGGCCGCTGTCGGGGCCGGCCACCGTCCAAGCTAAAGGAAGAAAAATAAAAAGGAAAGAAAGAAAAAAAAGCAGGGGAAGTTGTGGAAAATGTTTTCCACTTTTCAGAAGTGGAAAACATTTTCCACAGATTTGCACGTAAATTTTCCGGTCAACGGAAAATGTTTTCCGTTGACCGTGATTTTCCGTCACCCGAACACCGGAAAATCCGGAAAATATTTTCCTGAAAGTTATTTTCCGCGAAACGAACGGAGGGTTAAGCGTTAAATCCCCTTAGGACTGCAAATTCAGGAGGAGCTCGACCTCCACAAACAAATTCGCCTTTGAGAATCTGCAGCTAATGAGGAAAAGCAAAGAAAATAGACATAATATATGACTATTAACTTACAGGAGTCAGGATATAATGATCTCAATATGTTATCCTAAGTATCTTAATTTTCTTATAGGAAAAAAGTACAGTTTTGTGTTGAAAAAGCATTTCCTCAGCAAGAAAAACCCAACTAGTGTTGCCTGATCTGACATAAAGGAATGGTGAGGAATAGAGGGGGAAAATCATGTCATTGGGGGACTGAGGAAGAAGTGACATGGAAGATCAAGCTTTGAGTTGCTGCAGCAGCTGAAGCAAGTTATAGCTGGGTAATGGTTAACTAGATTTTTGTGGATATAATGATGATGACAGCAGCTTTAATTTGTTGGAAAGGTCAGAGTTAATGCATGGTGACACTTGTTGTACTTAAGATGCATTAAACGTAAATGAGTACTGGAGTACTTGATTAGGTTGCAACCTACACATCACTGCAAGGTTGACCTTGGCTAATATAGGATGAGTCATCACCTAGCCGCCTTGGCTTTTTTGGCCCATTTATAGCTGACACGACTTATTTGGGCTGGCCATATGGGTCCATTTTCGTTGATTCAAGTCCAGTAAGAACATGACTTGTTTGTTGATTGTGTTAGGCAGGTTGACATGATTTTGACATGAACATGACTGACATGAACTCAACATGCTAATTTGTTCTCTGTTGTTGAATCTATATTGGAATTGCCATTCCTAACTCCATTTCAGAAGCCCAACTGGGGGACATGGGTTCCTGGCGGTTGATACATCAGCCCCACTATGGCCCTGTAGAACCTCTAGAAACTTACAACTTGTCATTATTGCTATTACTAGGGTTCCCTGTACTTTTCTTCTCTTAATCTTTACCAACCAAAACAGATTCTGAAATATCTGTGAATCACACATATTAGTGTTGTCTAGTTTCTAACAAAAAGTTTAAAGCAACTCATGGGAGAAGTACATGCCACAGATAACTTTAGTTGGCAAAAAGTCCACTATGACATGACAGGTTCACTTCTCTCTCTCTCTCTCTCTCTCTCTCTCTCTCCCCTGAGACTCAGAGACACACACACATGCCCGGACACGCGCGCACACATGCTCCAAGCCTGAGGTGGATTTGTGTAGAAGAGAAAGACTTGATGACAGAGAAACCAAGGACCGATTAAAAATGAGGGAGCTGTAAAGTAGACTTGATACTCAGACATAGATGGATTTACATCTTTAGCTTTAGTCTTTTATGACGATGTGACAGCCAATATGTACATCAAGATCTTAACAATTGAGAGAGACCTATAAAATTATGGAATCCAAATGCTCACAGGTTCATTCTTCCACCTAATTTCTAGCCCTAGGTAGTAAAGTAAAGTGGGATTCTATATTTCTTGCTTCAGATAAAGGAGGCATTCATCTGCTTAGGAAGGCCAAGTGAGATTTTATCGTATGTAAGGGAGGATGGTGAACTTCTGACTTTGGGAGCTCATCCAAATCTGAATCTGTAGAATCTATGGAGAATGTCCATCTTTATTGGATGTTGTTCCCTGATTTATTGATGGAATTTATTTTCGGTTGGTCTTTTCCAGTTTTGGGGGTTTGGCCATAATTACTCTTTTTCTAGCCATTTTGTTGGTTTCCACAACGGATATTCCAATTGTAAGGGTCTGAGAGAATAAGATGCTGCTCCCATTCTGTCTATCTTTCCTCATTTTGCTAACCTTCACCTTGAAGATGGGCCCTAGGTGGCGGGTACAGAAGGAAGAAACCTAAGAGAAGCATGTCTTGTTTTTTCTTAGGTCCTTTATCTTTTTTCAATACAGGGAAGAGCCTCATTTTTTCCTCCCTGCAGCTTCCCAAATTTTTTGTTGGTTACATTGCCTAGCTTGGAAGAAATTCAGTCCATGCTGTATTAGACTGGAATAATTTCAGTACGTGATGTATTAGTCCCCTAGCTGATCATGAATCAACATCTGATACAATTCAATAAGAAATGTATTTTATGAGGTACTTTAGGTGTCTAACCTTTAAGGGGAGTCTTATCCCGTACTCCTTTGTTTAGAAATCATAGACTGAAACTTGCACCGCATTAGTTAATATCTCTCTGGACCTATCTAGTCATGTCAATTTAGCATGTTTGACAGATTTAGCAAAAGTTTCTACACACTCCTGTTGTCGCATATCAAAGTGCATTTACATGTGCCTTAGTGCATATGCCAATGTGCGTGCACTTATAAGATGCATCAAGTACTGCAATATGTATGCCAGCCGGGTACCTGAAAATTTCGGAGCATATGTATTTTGAGCTAGTCAATTTCAATTTTGTTTATTCCATGACCACATAGTATGTTCTACAATATTAAAGAGATGTACGGATAATATGAAACAACATTAATTTGTGTTGTCATTTTCTTATCATATTAGTTTACGTGAGAGAAAGAGTTGCCTCCACTTACTGGAGCCTCATAAGTAATGATTGGAGACACAAAGGCCCTCTGCACATCCTCCAATAAAAATATAGATGCTGTTTGTGAGCATTTCAATAGATTATAACATTTGATAGATATTGATATTTGCATTTGAAACGATGACACGCATAAAGTAGCTGTATTTTCCAACCATATGACTAAAGCAAGATATTAATTTTTAAATTGAAAGATGTTTAACCCATGTTTTCACACGTATATTACTTGATTTTTGTTTAAAATAAATCTTAGTTATTCTTAATTAATTAGACTTGAAAACACATTATGGAAAAGTAAGCCCAATTATGCTAGCCAATAGTCATACTATTAGTGAAACAAATTCTGTCCTTCTGGTAAATCTCAAATACAACTTAGTTAACTGGCCTTTAATATGGTACCCCAAGCTGGACATTTTCAGGCACTTCGGTGTCTTCACTTAAACTTCTCTTATTTTAGTCATATGTTATACATCATGCCAGTCTAGTTGCCAATTTCATTGCAATTTCTTACTATGGTTGGCTGTCGTTTCAAGCATTGTGGAGAACCAGGAGGAACAAGGGCAGTTGGGCAGAATTTCTCAACATTTCTTTCTTTTATAGATGGTCTTGCCATTGCTGGAGATCATGTTTATGCTTTGTAGTTTCCCACTGAAGTCATCTATTTAATCATGTCTATTGAATAAGTTCGTAGGTGCTAGGATTGTTGGCTTCACAGTCATAATAATCTTCTTAAAACGATGATTAACTCAATTTATTACTGGTCCCTATTTCTGTGTTTATATCTCTAATGATTTTCCCCGTGATTTGCTGCCTTACATACTGCAATGTTCACCTTGCAGTCACATATATTAGATGTGCGGACCTTACCTGAAGCATTGCCATATTTTGTCACACCGAAGGCAGTTGATGAAAATTCAGTGCTGTTGCAACAATTACCCCATTGGGCTGCTTGTTCAATTACACAAGCTCTTGAGTTTCTTACTCCTGCATATAAGGGTCATCCACGTGTCATGGCCTATGTTCTCAGAGTTCTGGAGTCCTACCCCCCCGAGAGAGTGACATTCTTCATGCCGCAGCTGGTTCAGGCACTGCGATACGATGAAGGGGTAAGCAAATAATAGCATATCATTTTGTTGGTTGTCACGTTGGGTTGGATTTGGCAGATCAGCCCGAACACCATCATAGTGCTGTTTGAGACCTGTCTTAGGGTGCGTTTGGGAACCATTTTGGGGGAAAGCGCTTTAGGAAAATCGCAGCTTTGACTTAAAGGTATTTTTCAAAACGCAAATTGTCTTTGAAAGCTCTTTGTGAAGTCTTTGAGCAAAATAGTGTTTGGGAATTACATTTACAAATGAGTTTTGTGGTAAAAAAATTATTAAAAGAAAAATTAAAAAAAAATTGACCGGGAAGGGCAGCGGCGTCAGCAACCTCCGGCGACCGCCGGCGACCTCCGGCGACCCCAGATCTGCGGCGGCGAGGTCGCGCGACGCCGTCGCGGCCTCCGGCGACCCCGGATCTGGGGCGGCGAGGTCGCGCGCGTCGCGCGACGCCGCCTCGACCTCCGGCGACGCCGGATCTAGGGCAGCGAGGTCGCGCGCGTCGCGCGACGCCGCCTCGACCTCCGGCGACCTAGATCCGAGGCGTCGAGGTCGCGGGAGGACCTCGCCGCCCCGGATCTGGGTCGCGACGGGGTCGCGCGACCTCGCCGCCCCCGGATCCGGGGCGGCGAGGTCGCAGGAGGTCGCGCGACGCCGCCGCGACCCAGATCCGGGGGCGGCGAGGTCGCGCGACCCAGATCTGGTCGCCGCTCGAGCCTCCGGCACCAGATCTGGTCGCGACCACCAGACCCACGACCAGATGGGTCGCGTGGCCCCGGCGAGCACGGCGCGGAGGTCACGGTGCGGCAAGCGACGGTCGCCGGCAACGCCGCGACTCGCGGAGGTCGCCCGACTCTCCGACGACGATGGCCTAGGTCGCGGCGTCCCTGTAGCAGTCGTCGGCCCGGAGAAGATGAACAGTGTTTCATCCAAGGACACGAACCGGAAAAACAAAAAATTCATGAGGACAATTTTGGAAAAAAAAAGAATGAACAGTACGCGTGGGCATGCCGAGAAAGCTGAAAGCCCAAGGCAGGTCTCCCCCTGCCTTGGGCTTTCAGCCTTAAACATGCTAGCATTTTGCCTAAGTCCCTTCCAAAGTTTTTTCCCAAACACCAGTTTTTTTGCCCAAAGGGCTTTGGACCCCCAAGGGGCTTTGGGAAGTGGTTCCCAAACGCACCCTTAGTATATTAGACAGGATAAGAAATTTTCAAATTCCGTGCCGCATAGACTATTTCACGTCACATAATAACTGCAACAGGGGAAGGAACCATATGATCGAGTATTCCAATTTGAGCTGGACTTTTTAGTGTTTAACTTTATATGCCCATTACTTATCTTTGAACATGGCAATTGGAAATTAGGTATATTTATTATTATGTACCCTAGATACTGGACGGTGAGGGCATGTCCAGAAATGTTCTTAAAAACATTATTTTGAATGAATGCACTGGAGGTCCCAAAGTTTTTATCCGAAGTGCAATTAAACCTTAAAACTTTCAGATCATGCAATTGTCCTGAATCTTGTGAAAGTCGTGCAATTAACTATCTCCATTAAATCCGTTAATTTACGAATGTGGTCTTTTGACTATTTTTTCTCTCCTTCTGTATACTTTTGAGGAAACTTGGCTCTGATGTGGCACCGGGTAGGTGCCAGATCAGCAAAATTGACAGAATTTGCCCCCCCCCCCCAAAGAAAAATGAGAGAGAGAGAGAGAGAGAGAGAGAGAGAGAGAGAGAGAGAGAGAGTCACCTGCAGTCTAGCAACCTTTAGAAAAATAAGAGCCATCTGTACCAAAGAAAAGACATTTAGTAGTTGCTGCTACTTATGATTAAAGCAGGAACTCAATGAAATCATTTGCTGTGAAAATGTTAGAGGAGGATGATGTGTAGATTTGTGCCTAAGCTAGAATAACTAGGCAACTCCAGAGATGGTCAATGTATAGAACAGTAAAGGCATCAAGAATTAAAATAAACCTGTAAGCAAATATAAGGTGGGACGGAATGTTTCAGAATTAACATAAAATGTTTTAATAAATTAGACAAGAAGAAAAGCCAAGATTTTGTTTTGGCATATAAAAGCAGAGGGGAGAGGGCATCAGAGAACAGAATAGAATGTGCAGTCTTTTCTCTTTGGCTCTTCTTTGCAAACACATCTGCCGCAATCATGGATCACGGTGGTGTCCAATTTGACTTGCACCATGCAGATTTGCTACCACTGTCCACGGTGAGTCGGTGACAGCCAGTGGTGGAGTCTTGGCGAGAGGGTAGCTTTGCTGTTGTGGTAGTGATAGTGGATGGAGGCTTGTTAATGATGGCTTGTGACTGTGACTATGGGTGGCTGTGGCACATTTATTCAAGTTGACCATGAGAGAACAGAAAAGAAAAAAAATAGGAAACCAGGCAAATCACTCCATTTTTGTTTTTCTTTTTTATAGTTTTCTATAGGCTGATTTAGCACCTACTTAGCTTCACATTGGTGCTAAATATCCTTAATGCACAATAAAACAAGAAACAAGGTCACACCAGATATTTTCATTACCTAAAACCAACAGACTTACCAAAGGTACTTGATTGCACACTTTGACAAGTTCTGGGATTCAATGGCATTATGTAAAATTTTAGGGCTCAATTGGAAAACGGTGAACCTCAGTTGTGGAGATTGTCACCTAAACTGTTTGGTGAGGGTGGCCTGCTTTTGAGCTGCGGACTTCTACTGTTGTTTGCGCTGAAAATTGTGAGGAAACCTTTGTAAAGACTAGTGCTATAGGTTGGAGTTGGAAAGCGGCAGAATGTAAAATTTTTAAATCACAATCTGTGGCTTGTATTTCCTTACTTAAAAGCAATTGACATTAGCTGGAAGTATTGAGAGCAAGCTACAGAAAATATTTCCAAGCAACTACTAAGGTCTCTTGTTTCTCTTAAAATGGGCAAATTTATCTTGGTGTGGGTGTTAAAACCTGTATATATATATTTTGAATTTTCGTCTAGACTTGCTGAAGTGCAGATTATAACTTGAGCCAGACGCATTATGAGGGATTTGCATTTGGTTTGATGAACTCCATACTAACTACTTTATGTGTGATTAACTGCTATTCTGCAGAGATTAGTGGAGGGATATCTACTAAGAGCTGCTCAGAGAAGCGATGTATTTGCCCATATATTAATATGGCATCTGCAGGTTTGCGAATATTAGTGTTTTCTTTTTCAGAATCATCTAATGGAATCAATGAAACATTTGCTTGTTGTGCTTAATTTTTTTAATAAGCTGTGATCATTTAACTGGCAGGGTGAGACCTGTGCATCAGAGCCAGGGAAAGAAACCGTTATTTCTGTGAAGGTGAAGCTATGCCCCTTTCCTTATATTTATGTTTTCCATGAAACTGACTTATGAAATTGTTGAGTAGGATTCTCTTATGTCTTTGGTCCCACAGCTTTTGTTGAAAAATCTCTGGAAAAAGAGGGTTTGGCTATTAATAACTAATTTAAACAATCGCAGTCCATTATTTATTTCAAATATTCTTGAGTAATTTAAAATTATGGGTCATGAAAATATCAGAAGGAAAAACTCTATTCTTTTTATTTCTGGGAAATGAGGAATTTCTTGGCATTTCCAAAACATTAGATTTGCTAGAATTGTGTGCATGACTCACTTTTGGACTGTACATGCTTTTCTTTGTTTTCCGAGTGAGGCATGATTTTTTATTTGGCATTTTAATCATTTGTGGTTGCAAAAAGTCTCTGTGATTTTGTTTACCTTGTAGCATCTTATTGCACTGCTGACATTTATATCTGCACATCTTAAGAATCAAGAAGAAAAAATTAAAATTTTTATGCTGTCCTGATACATGACACTGAAGAAAATAGTACTGGCTTTTAGGTGTTTAAGAGGGATTGGTGAGTTTTCAGAATTTAAGTGCATGTTGTAGAGTAATTATCATGCTTGCTAGGATTCCCTTTGAATAGTCTTCTGTATAATGCTTGATTCAGATGATTAGCTTTTCTATAAGGATGTCCTGTGTAAGGTAGTAATATCAGATCTAAATACGTCGGTTTAAGGGACTGGGTTTCTACTGATAACTTGCATCTTGGTGCTAACAATGGCAAGCATGAAATCATATGAAATGTAGGCAATTCATTTCTTATCAATATGTTTTAAGCAACTTTTCATGCCATGCAAACATCAAAGTTACATTAGGAGCTGATGCATTTTATTTTCCACAAAAGTAGGTGAGCAGCTTTCCACTAGAATAATCTCATTATTCTTTTGCCTTCTTTTCAAGTCTATGTCATCAGGGTTTATCAAGCAGGAAAATGTAAAACCATCCAGATTTCAGCTAGCCAAGCTCTCTAATAACCTGAAACAAATAAATGTAAAAATGTAAGGTCACTTGTAACAAGTCTGAAGTAAACTTGTCCATCGCATGCTCAAGGACCACTGGTTTTTCTGTGATCATAATTTCTATAATCCTAATGCTATATATGCAATAACTCATTTAATTGTTCCAGAATAATAACTTCCAAGCAATGTTGCCGGTTGTGAAGGAGCATATAATTGATGGTTTCACTCCTAAGGCCCTTGATTTATTTAAAAGAGAGTTTGATTTCTTTGACAAAGTTACATCTATCTCCGGTGTACTCTTTCCGCTACCCAAGGAAGAGCGTAGAGCCGGCATCCGGAGGTATTCTTCCCTTTCACTGACAAAATTCTGTCCTATGATAATTATTTATTATGTATTGGTTGAAGTTGATGCTCATATACATGGCAGGGAGTTGGAGAAAATTGAAATGGAGGGAGATGACCTCTATTTACCAACTGCTCCTAATAAACTTGTCAGAGGTATTCGGGTGGACAGTGGAATACCTTTACAATCGGCGGCAAAAGTTCCTATCATGATCACCTTCAATGTGGTTGATCGTGAGGGCGACCCGAATGATATAAAGCCTCAAGCTTGTATATTTAAGGTGAGTGTGCCATATCATGTGCTTGTAGACCCTGTATTTCTGCTTTTGAGTCCATAAGACTTTTCAAATTGCCTGGCTGACTTTATTTGTATCTATGAACTCATTGTATGGGTTATTGCTCTACCATTAAAAAACCCAACCCTCAGGAAAAATTATGCTGAATCATTTTCTTGAAGGTTTCTGGATTTTCAGTTAGTCCACTTATGGTTGGGTTGGAAAAAATTACAGTGGATTGCAGGGCATTCTTCCGCATGCATAATGTTGTTTCTATGTTTTCACATGGGCATGGTACTCAAGAAGCTTACTTGAGTCCCTGTGCCAAAAGTGCAGCTCTTTTTTCATATTCTTAAATGTGCCAAAAAACAACTGATTTTGTGTGAAGGTGAAAAAAATGTATGTCCTGTTAAGAGGGAGAATTAGTTTGTGGATAGAAACTTATTTGACTAGATAGCTAGATCAAGCTCCTACCTGACATGTTAGCATCTTGCTAATGCGAAACAGATTCATCAGCATCCTAGTATTTGCATTATGGTGAGGATGGCAGAGGTACAGAGGCTGTTTCTGTCTTACTAGCTCTAAAAACAATCAGCTGGTCAGACTCAGGAAAAACTTTACATGCTTTCTTTGCGTGTTTTTCTGGTTACTTGTCTAATGTGAATTTTGGGAATTAGCTGATCACTCTTATCATCAAACATCTTGGTGGGACATCTTATAATGGCAGCAGTTAATTCAATATTGACATTGTTGTGTGGCTAGCATCATTTGACTGGATTGGGGTAGGTTTTGGTATATCAAGGATGATAGGCTTTTCATTGACTCAGTTAATCACATAGGCTTTGTAAGTAGATGAATCGATAGTTTAATGACCAATAAAGTAGATGGGCACCAAGGTTGACATGGAAGTTATTGCAGTTAAACTTAATATGCCTGCTTCCTGGCAAAACTGATTGGACAGTAAAAGTATTCTGTACATCGATGAAATTGTTACTTTTTTAGTTCTGATCAAGTGAACAGCCTCTATTTGGAGAAAGGTGAAAAAAGAGGGTGAAACGAGTGTGTTGGAAATGAGTGAGATTTTGAAATTTTTGTGAGGGAAATGAGTGAAAATTTTGAATTTTTGGCATATTCTTTCCAAATTCTCCATCTGAAAATAGGATCTAGAATCACCATACCTTTGCTTCTGGGATAAATAACTCGAATTTAGTGAGGCTAAATTCAAGATCTGAGTTATGATTTGTCTCCTGTGCAAAGCTGATATCATGAGAATGGCATTCAGTTCTGTTAGGATGTTCCATGCCTTAAATGTCTTTTGGATTTTGTTATTGTTCTGGTCAGTTTGACAGCAAAATCCACTCCTGTCATTAATTTAACGAGGCCATCAAATTTTGCCAGGTTGGAGACGATTGCCGGCAAGATGTCCTTGCTCTTCAAGTGATATCACTTCTTCGAGACATATTTGAAGCAGTAGGGCTTAACCTATATCTCTTCCCTTATGGTGTTCTCCCGACTGGCCCAGAAAGAGGAATCATTGAGGTGATTATGTTTTCATGCCTTATAAGTTTTCGGTTGACACTGATATCGTCAGGTTATACTGCAAGAATACCTCTATAAGCATCATGTTTCCTTTGAGTGCCTCATGTTTTACTCCAATGTTGGTTTCATTTTATCTTGTGTTAGCTTGTAGTCGCTGTGTTCTGAACCTCCAACTATATATTATATAGGTAGAACTGCAGGTTTTTATATACTTTTTTTTTTTTGGTAATTATTTGTCTAATATCCTTTCCCTTCTCGGTATATAGTTATAAAGTCACATCAATTTTTGTTCTCTGGTCCCAGCAATGTGTCCTTCTCACTTTCTTTGTTCCCCTCTCAGATTATTTTATTTTAGTGTGTAGATTGAGAGAGGGAGAGTCCTTGCTTTCTCATTTTGGCTGCTTATGATATGTAAAACAATTGAATACTATAAAAACAGTTTTTTTTTTCTTTTTCCAGAGATATTTACTTCGTTCTGATGTTGGGCTCTTGATATTGGCTTTGTCATTTACCAGCAAACACATGGCTTTAGAAAGCATGAGTTCGCTTTATTAAGTCAGCTATCTAGTTGCTTAGTCTTTGTTCATCTATGACTTAATTCAGTTGGTTTCAAGAAAGGTAAAACATGTAATGACACAGAAGGCATCTAATCATCAGTTATCTATGAAAAAAATTGGAAGTCCACTTCCCTTTCCCAACAGGGAAATGATGTCAATTGTTTGGTTTTGTACTTTTTTTTCTTGGATAAATTTGGTTTTGTACATTTTAATGGTCATTCTTTTAGCTTTAGGGAGGTCGCTTTTGTGACTTTGTAATTAATATTTTCTTTTCTTTTCTTCTTTTCTTGTTAATTGAAGGAGTGGGGCGGGTAGCTTTTTGAATAAGTTGAGCAGATTCTTGCAATTTTCTAATAATTGGTGCACTAGGTTGAAAGCTTCCAGTCCCCAGTCTTTCTACTTTGCAAATCTGAAATGTGCTGGTGATCTCATTTAAATAATTTAGAGTCTGAAAAAAGTAATAATCCAGAGTTCCATACTTTTAGCTCTGGGGAGGTTACCCCTGATTAGTAGACCTTCTAGTCCCATTTCTGCATACTCAAGGGCTAATGCACTATTGCTGGACAATGATGATGAACACAGATAAGAGGGTCTTTTATTTCTCTGTTAGCTAAATACTTGTGCTTTGACATAATCTACGTGTGTAATTTTCAGTAACACTTTTGTCTCCGTATGTCTTCAGTACTTAAAGAAAGTACTCTTTTGTTATAAAACAATTTATACTCGCATAACACTATATTTTAATGTTATGGTGGTACTTATATTTGTGACATATCTCATACCTAATATTTGATTGTGTAAGATGTAACTTGTCATTTATCACTCTTGTATGAAATGTTTGATGATATCACTTTGTGTTCGTTCAAATAAATACATTGTTCTTTTGATTTTACTAATATGAATACGAAGGTGTTGATGAAAAATACCATTTTTCTCAATTATATAATAGGTGGGATAAAGTTGGGATAAACATTATTTTTAGATCCTATTACAATAATCTTGATATCTTGACGTACATTTCAGAAAAATAACCATCCTAATCCGTTATATTTTTCTATTTTTCACATATCTTACTAATGGAGCTATTGTTGGCCAAAAGGAAAAATTGATAAATGTAGATTCATTTTTACTGGAGTTACTATATTTTGAATAGTCTGCTCAAGAAAAAAATAAAACGAGAGCTTTCAAAGGAGAGGAAATACTAGCCATGTTGAACATAGATGGCGTGCACCGTGGAGTATTGATATTCTTGAGAACACTCAAAATTTACAGGCTGCCTTACAGCTCATTACAATGTTTTCTTTTGGCTTGCAGGTTGTGCCCAACACTCGTAGCAGGAGTCAAATGGGTGAAACGACTGATGGGGGTTTATACGAAATATTCCAACAGGACTATGGGCCTGTTGGTTCACCCAGTTTTGAAGCTGCACGTGAAAATTTCATCATTAGTAGTGCTGGTTATGCAGTTGCTAGTCTTCTGCTTCAACCAAAAGATAGGCACAATGGCAATCTTCTTTTTGACAAGTACATCTCTCTTCTATCCCTCCTCTTTCTCTCTCATGTATATTCATTCTACTTTTGCCTAGTTAGCAATGTCATCAGGCATACTTAAGATAAGAAATAAAAGAAAATGCCATCGGGCATGCCTTTTGAGTACCACCTTGGTCATATATTATTAAGGATAAGATGGTTCATTTGATTTTTCATGGGGAGAGGTTACATTTTCTGTTGACTGGTGATACTATTCATTCAAGTAGAACTTCTTTTATATTGCTGAAAAGTTCTGCAGAAAGATCAAGGAGCCCTAACAATATGGTTAATGCAGCATGGGAAGGCTTGTCCATATCGATTTTGGCTTCATCCTAGAAACATCACCAGGTGGAAATATGCGTTTTGAAAGTGCACACTTTAAACTGAGTCATGAAATGACTCAACTACTTGACCCCTCTGGAGTCATGAAGAGTGAGACTTGGAATCGCTTCGTGAGGTAAAGTAGATTTAATACAATCAGCCATGGTATCTTTTATAGTTTGGCAATTCGACACAAACCTAGCACATTGTCAAGTCTATCTTAATTGAACTTAATCCCTTTTGTCTTTTCATTGTGCTTAAACTAATTTATAAAAGGCGAAAGAATTAAATATCTGGTGTGTGAGAGTTGATCTTCATAACCTATATAAATACAGTCAAGCGTGTTTGCTTATGCAGCTTAACATTTTATTATTACTAAATGATATATCTCCTCATAATTGAATCTGTTATATCCTTTTTAACATGTTCAAACATGTTTTAACACTTTCACATATGGGAAATCCTTTGTAAAATGTGTTAAGCATGTTGTTCACGGGTCGCACATAGTTGGACAAGGCTTAGTTTATTGTTGTTGTGGCGATTGTTGGATGGTGTAGGTTGCAAAGATGCATTGTAATTTATGAAGTTGTCATGTTCAGGTTGAGGAATGTGTGTAGAAGTTACGAGGGATTCTCATGTTTACTATGCTTATAATAGCTTTAATGAATTCCCTTGTTGACAAATCAGTCATATCAAAACTTGACATTTGCCTTGTTCTTTTTAGATTGTGTGTGAAGGGCTATCTTGCTGCTCGTCGTCACATGGATGGTATCATCAACACGGTGTTACTAATGGTTGATAGTGGATTGCCTTGTTTTAGCCGTGGTGACCCCATCGGCAATCTGCGGAAAAGATTTCATCCTGAAATGAGTGAGCGTGAGGCGGCGAATTTCATGATCCGCACTTGCACGGACGCGTACAACAAATGGACTACTGCTGGATATGACCTAATACAGTATCTACAGCAAGGCATAGAGAAATGATTTTGTTATTAACCCTCTTTTTCTCTTTCCTCTTCGATTCTTAGTGAAGCTTGTGTCTTCCTCTGTAAATTAACGCTTCTGCTTCGTAGGAATCATTTTATAGTCGCGATTGTGACAGGGAACCCCCCCGCTTACATTTAACGGGAAAATCCGTGTGCCCTCTCATGTGCAATGTGAGTTGTTGACGACCATGGGGGTTTCCGATGAGGTTTTCAGACAGGCTGTCCTCACATTGTATTTGTGTAAAGATGCTGAGCTTATATTTATATATCGTTGGTTTGATTGGCACTTCGATTCTCACTCGTGGACAAAGATGAACTGCTTTTCAAGCATTGTTTCTAATGCTCTCAATTATGTGACATGCGATGCGGTGAGTGCATCCTTTAAGGCCAGGATCTCTATCATTAGTTATAGCGACAGGTCCGATATCAAGTGATGTGTGGCTGTCCTAAGAGACTAATCTTTTGAAGTTGCAGTGGGTACGCATCTCGGCGATGATACTTGGATTATGTAATGGAAGCAGATCTTGTCGTTTGTGTCTCGAACATTGCCGGAGGAACTTATTTACCGGCTTGAATGCTCGATGTGATTCCTTGAGAATGCGCTTCTCACCTTGCTTACGTAGGTAATTTGAGCGTCTACTCTAAATGTTCTTGTACATATATCAATACTTTGTCAGAGTGTACCTTTTCCATCAATTTCTATTTCAGTGTAATGCTGGATCTTTCAGAGTTCATGAAAAATTATACGGAGTTTGATGATGGCTTTCTATTAGGGGGACAAAAATGGGTTCAAAACTCACTTTCCGACTCAAATTTTGTGTGAATGGGTTGTACGTGGATTATAGAAATATAAAGGCTCAGTTAAAATGGATCTAATAAGCTTTAAGTTGAATTTATCTGAGCTGAACATCGGTCAGACTCTTTTTTGACATCAAGTGGGTTACCTAAAAGGCTAAAATACAAAGCTTCCTCAGCTACCCACCTCTGCCTCCTCTCGCCTCCTCAGCTCAACTCCGAGCCGCCTTTGCCGGCCTTCGAGCCACCTTCGCCGCTTGCCTCCGCGGCTTGCCTCCGAGCCATCTCCGTCGCTCCCTGGAAGGTCGATGAGCTTCAACCTCATCGCGTGAAAATCCAGCTCCCAGGCGTCGATTTTTGCCTCAACAGCGCAGTCAAGGCTGACTCTGCAAGCGTGTGACCGACACTCATCCATCGTCCCGTTTTCGCCGTCGTCTCCCTGAATTTCGTTAGTTCGCGGTTTCTGCGGAGTCTTGTTGATCCAATGTCGAGCTCTCGTGCAATTCCGGGCCTTCTGGCTTTTGGTTACGAATCCTAATACTCTCTCCCCGCGTCATTCGCTCTCCGAAGCTTAGGTAATTTCTCAAGGTAATCCATCGGTTTCTTGTTCTGTAGACTTTTGTGCTGTTTTGCACCAAATGTGGGTTCTGATTTTTAGTGTTTTACTTGATTCGATGCGCATAACTGAGGCCTTTCTTGATTGATTTCCTGTTTTGTTGCTGAACGCCTACGGTGTTAAAGCTTTGTAATTGTTTGTGTTTTGCTTTTCGCAAAGCAAAGCAAAGCAAGTAGCTTCTCCCCAATCTAGATTTCTTCTGCTTTGTATTATGCTTTAGTTTTGGAAAGAGAGCATTCCGTTGCCCTCTGAGACACTAAATTCTATCGAATGAGAAATTATGTTGAAGTTTGAACCTTTTGCAGCCTGAATTTTGTCGATGTAGCTTTAAGAGAGGACAAGTGAAGTGGTTGCTGATCATGTGCTTGACACCTCCAGAAAAGTATTCTAGACTTTGGAGATGTTCAATTTTCAATGAAAATGGAGATAGGGCAACTGCATCTTTTGATTTAAGTGTGAATTTTCCACGAGTCCCATTGTGAATAGGCTAAGCATCCATCCACTTTAAAGAGTTTCACTGGTTTTGAAAAATGGGTTAAATTATGGGTTACTAAAAACCTATTTTTATGAGTTTTATTTTTTCCTAACTCATTTGTAACCAATTTAAAAATAAAATAGCTACCCACATGAAATTGGACTCATTGAATCCAAGTTGCAAAATGGGTTCATCTGCCCTGAGTTTTTAATAAATATATATTTTGTTGGTTAGTCTTTATAAATATTTCAATTTATAGGCTTTTTATATTTTTTTTTAATTTTTTTTTGCTTTTTTTTTTTTATTTGAAGTTTTTATTTAATTAGCATATAGCTTAAAAAGGGTGTTAGTTTTTCAGAATATTAATAAGTTTTAGCAATACTAGTTGGATTAGGTATGAGTCACTAGATTTACGCTACATGATTATGTATCAAAACTGATTAAATTAATTAATATGGGTTGGACCATTTTTTATCAGATCTAAATTCAACCGACTCACTTATTTGACGAGTTCTTTTGTTTTCCACATAATTTTATGCCTGTATGACATTAAATGATTGGAGGGATGTATAAATAAGTTTGGTCATTACTCAATGCTTTGAGTTGATGGAAGGAGTTCATGCCCATTTGCAAACCCTAATGTCCACAACTTATGCCTCAAGTCACGAAATCTAAAAAACATTCTCAATCGAAGATTTCCTTGTTTTTCAGGTGAAAACGACATTGAAAAATCCAATGATCGCAATCTTTTGGTCCTCAATTGAATCAATCTATGGGTAACTTAAAATATGAATATTTGAGAAATATAAAATTATCGTCAATAAGGGACATATAGGTTATCACTCTAAACTCTCTTATAATGAGAGATTACACATCACGCAAATGCTAATCAATGAAGGTGTTGTGAAAATGACTAAAATGACTTTCTCCCTAATAATTGCACCCGAAAGATTTTGATTCACTTCCTTATGATATTCCTTGTTAATTGACTAGATAGTATCACAATCCTTGCTTTAAACTCTTTACAGTAATAATTGGCAATTGCCCTAGTAGCTATCCTTCTCATATGAGAAGGGAGAGGTGGGGTGTTTGATTTTTCACCTTCAGTAGTGGGAACGTTTTATTTTAAGTATGGGGTTCAACTTCTACATTTTGTAAAGAGTTTGGGCAAAAGTTTGGAAGTGAATTAAGAGTTAGAATATGAAAGATTCAAAAAAAAAAAACTATAAGGTGGACGACTCTTAAAGAACTTTGGAACACCGGATTTATGATTGATCAGAAGATGAAGCGGAGCAAGTTGTCAGATTCCTAGACACCGAAAAAATTGAAGATGCACCGTTTGGCTAGCCTCACTTGCACGAAAGATGAAGCCATTCCTACCGAAGAAATCTGGTACAGCTTTGCCCCGTGCACCTTTTTTTTTTTTTGAGCAGGAAATAAAACTTAATTATAAAGAGAGGAAATACGGTCAGCGGCTATTAGGTCGACAATAACAAGTCGAGAAGGGGGGAGGGGGTTCGGCCCAAGAGGAGGAAAGGCAGCCGTTGTTGTGTGCACGCGCTGCCCAATCGGCGATCGAATTTGCAACCCTAGCACAAAATCTAATTTGCAAAAGAGGGACAGAGCGACAAAGGACAGAGGCTTCGTGGAAAAAGGGGCGGATCTCCCATGGAGGCTCTTGCCGGCCGTTGAGGGCGTCAACCAAGACAAGGCAGTCCGATTCAATCTCCAGAGAGGGAGTCTCGGAAGGGAGCTGAAGCACGTATTGGAGAGCACAGAGAAGAGCCCGACTTTCGGTTTGCGAGCGGAGGCTGCCCGTGATCCGGTGAAGCCATCCTTCAAAAGCCCCGAATGATCACGACAAATGACTGCAATAGATCCGGTAAGGTTACGGGGATGAAAGCCCCATCGATATTGATGCGGAGGGTCCCCGGAGGAGGAGATCGCCGTAAACGAGCTAAAGATTCGGTCTGATGACTATGTTGCAACAGAGAGGAATTGGAGATCGCGAGAATGAAGCCGGGCTTTGGCGGCAAGGACAACGAGAGGATGGATCCAGACGGCGATTGGAGAAGATGGCGCTATTTCTAGCTTTCCGCAGATGCCAGCAAACGGCGATAATAAGCTCCGGGTGTACGATTTTTTTCCAGAAAGTAGGCTAGCGAACCATTCATCTATCCGGCGAAGACTCGTATCTACGATAGAAAGACCGAGTGATGAGTGAGACCATATGTCGATGTCCGGGCGAGCAAAAGAGGTGCTCAATCGTCTCCGGCTGATGGGTATGACAAAGCGGGCAAAGAGGATCCGGGCTTATACGACGACGATATAAGTTGTCCTTAGTGGGCAAGGCGTTATGGCGAGATGTTCCAGCAGAAGATCTTGAGCTTCGGTGGGAGATGAAGCTTCCGTGATACGCTTCCAAAGTTGAGGAGGCACTGATACGACGATGAGGCGATAAGGTTCGAGTCTCTCTTTCGCTCCTCCGATAGCATGGTATCCACTATGAACCGTGTACTTGGCCACTTGATGTAGATGTCCAGATTAGTTTATCGTGAGGAGGTTCCGTCGCACCGGAATGCGAAGTATGTCATGTACTTGTTTGTGCGTCATAATATGTGTGTAGAGTCTCGATATTCCAGTCATTCGAACCCGAACGAGTAGATCAGCTACCATTTTTGGTTCGTCATGCTTTGAGAGGTCCACCAAGAATACCTCTAGGAAGCCACCGATCCCGCCCGATGTTGATGTTAGTGCCATCGCCAACGACCACCGTAGATTAGGAAGTATTACCTCCCTTCCTAACAAGAACTTTGCCAGCCCCAAGAAGGGCGAACTCCTTTCCGTGCGTAGCGAAAGTCTTGTGTAGGAAAATAGAGTGCTTTAAGAAGTTTGCTCCATAGTGAGGACGGCTGTTGGATGAGACGCCAAGCCTGTTTACCCAACATGGCTTTTGTTAAAAGCCGCCAAATCGCGAAAGCCTAGTCCTCCCTTCGCCTTAGACTCTTTCAATACAGCCCATTGTTTCCAATGTATTCTCGTTTTCCGACAATCAGTCTGCCACCAGAATCTAGCAGTCTGTTTTTCAATAGATTTACAGATAGATAATGGAATTTTAAAAACAGACATTGCAAACTGGGGAATGGCCTGCACAACAGTTTTAAGTAGGACTTCCTTGCCACCCTTTGAGATTAGATTTTCCTTCCATCCCTCCAATTTGGAATGAACCTTACCCAGGATCCATGAAAATAGCCCCGTGCACCTTAAGCTGTCATCACTAGTTTCACATAGTTCGCTCCGAATGATCCACCATATGAATTCTGTGCCACACCTGAAATCTCTTTCTTTCCTTTTTTTTTTGGCCCTGGTTGTTTATTTGTGCAATGGAAAATTCTTCTAAGCGTGAAATTTTGGTGTTCCTACTATTGAGAACTGGAATTCTCACATTAAAGAAAGGAAATTAAAAGATAAGACAAAAAGGGGAAAAGGTTTGATGACTGAGAGCAGTGGCACAGACAGTGACTAGAGCAAGAAATCAGTTTCTTCCACCACATAAATGATTGGGGGACAAGGACATCAATTTGAAATGTTCATGCCCTCTTTACATCTTCTCCAAAAGCAATCCTCCCACCATTTCAATCACTGTTTTTTTTAATTTAAAATATAATAATTAGAATTATTTTTTTTAAATGTAATTTTTGGAAGGAGCATCATGACCTCTTATTATTAAAGGATATTCTGCAGAGTAATATCGTACTGTGCACCATTACGAAAAAGTCTTCCCCTATCAAGTGAGAAGAATTAAAAAGAGAAGAAAGTAAAAGAAATGAGGTTGCCACATCGAATGTAGCGATACATCTTCATCGACTCGATTTCGACAGAAGTTTAGGAAAAGAGCCTTCGTAATTTTTCTAACTGAAGACCCAAATTATATGCGAAAACAGAAGTCCAAACCACTATATCAAAGGAAAAAGAGCAGGCTTCTAATATCAACAGGAATTAAATTTTCTGAGGGAATTTCTCTCGGATTTTTCTTTCAAAGTTCATCAAAGTGATCCTTTTTCTGCTTCTTATCCTTTAGATATCAAACAAGAAGCATCCCCTTTCGTTCCCGTCCACGTCAGCGATATCATCATCCAGTTCTTATTATCTATAAAGGCTCTTATAAAACCCTAGCAAAGGCATTCATATCTACTAAATACCCCTATCTTATTATAATCATTACACTGAATGCCGCTCGCCGCTGCCTCCATCATTGTTGACCACCGCTTTGTTCCTTCGCATCTCCAGCTCCCTCGCCGTGGACCTCCATTTGGTGTATTTACCAAAGAACTGATCTATCTCCTCCAACGTCCGCCCCTGAGTTTCCGGCATCAGCACGTAAAAGAACACCCACGCAGCGCACGCGATCCCCGCGTACAAGAAGAAGGCCCCGCCAATGGTGATCGCGTTAGAGAGCGACAGGAACGTCATCACCAACACTCCACTCACCACCCGATTGATGGCGACGCCGATTGCGCACCCCTGCGCACGTAGCCTCAGCGGGAAGATCTCCGAGCTGTACACCCACGTGATTGGCCCCAGCCCGATGGAGAAGAAGGCCACGAAGGACAACACCGATGCGATGCACATGGCGACTGCCCACTTAAGATTTGTGTGGCTGTGGTCGATGATGGTGAGGCACGCGGCGAGGGTGGAGAGCGAGACGATCATCCCACCGACGCTGCTGAGCAATAGTGGCCGCCGCCCGACCCGATCGAGGAGGAAGGTGGCGATGAGGATGAATATTGTTTTTGCGAAGCCTACTGCGATGGTGGCGAGGAGCTTTTTGTCGGAGGAAGTGATGCCGGCCCCCTCAAAGATGCTAGGGCTGTAGAGGACGACGGCATCGATGCCGGAGGCCTGTTGGAAGAAGTGGATTCCGACGCCACATATGAGGATGTGCCGAACAGATGGGGTTGGGTGGAGGAGGAGATCCCGCCACACGCCCTCCCCGGTGCTCCGCTTGGCGACTTTGACGACGTCGTCGAAACACTCCGCAGGGATGCCGGCAGCCTCCTTGATATCCGCGAGTCGGAGCGCGGCCTCATCCTTGGAGTTGGAGGTCTTGTCAAGAACCCGCTTCGCATCGCCCAGGCGGCCGTGCATGATGAGCCACCGGGGGGACTCCGGCATGGCAAGGACCCCCAAGGCGAGCAGGACCGAGGGGATTGCTCCCACGCCAAGCATGAGACGCCACCCAAGTTTGAGGGGAAGCTTGGAAAAGGCATAGTTGGAAATGTAGCCAAGGAGAACGCCAAGGTTGATGAACACCTGAAAAAATGACAGTTTATTTATGCCAGTACGCTCCCCATTGGTAGTGTTATAACAAAAAACTATTTAACAACACATTTTCTAAATGAGAAAAATAAGCCTCTACTACGAGGTATAAAAATCAGTCACCTTTCTAGCTATAAAAAACAAGAAGAATACAAGTTTAACATGAAAAAGAACAAAAATTGATGACAAGTCAAAAAATGATACAAAATTAGGGTAAAAACATAGAAAATGATAGGTACCTCAGGGAAGGAGGTGAGGAAGCCGCGGGAGGAGACAGGGGAGACCTCGGCGGTGTAGACGGGGGCGATCATGAGGCCGTAGCCGATGCCAATGCCGGCGACGAAGCGACCGAACATGAGGAAGGCGTAGTTGGGGGCGAAGCCCATGAGAAGGGCCCCGGCAAAGAAGATGGCCCCGGCCAACACGATGGTGTAGCGCCGGCCGATCCAATCGGAAGTTCGCCCCGCCATCGCTGACCCGAGGAGCGAGTACAGATTGATGCTCCCCATCAAGATCTCCACCTCCACATGGTTTATCTTTAGTTCCTCCACAACAAAAATGATTGCCCCGCTCATCACGCCTAGGTCTGTCAAAATTCATGGAAAGTCTCATTAACAAGAAATTTAAAAAAAAAAAATTCCCGTGTCCGTTTTCTTCCTTCCTTTTTCTTCAAATTGATTTTCCTTGTATCTCCCATTTATAAGATGAAGATAATGAGAAATAATAAGCGCAATCGACTTTATCTGAAATTAACTTGTTTGGTTCAAATAAAATGGAAAAAAAGGGATGTTATCCGAAAACCATTTATCGCATCCTTATGTGGAGTTTTTACAATTAAAGTCTAAATATTTACCCTTAAAAATCATAATGAAAAAGAAAAAAAAGTTTTTCCTTTCTGATTTTCTTCATTTCCTATATCCATCAGAAAAATAAAAATTGACCATTGGTCATGGATCTATCATTTTTATCAGTGACAAAGTTAGAAAAAGAAAAGCAAGGACTGAGATATAGTCTGATTTCGTATAAAAACAGAGTCGAGGCGCAAGAGGTTGATTCACTGTATGAAAATTAAATGCAATAATGACTAATCAATGCTCGAGATCAAGAGAGAGATGACTGACCATATCCTAGCAAAACGGAGGTCATGGAGGCCAAGATGGCACAGGCGAAGGCATACTTGTTCTTGCGCGGCGACTTCCGTTGGTTGCCCGTGCCGGAGATGGCATCTTTAGCCACGGTGTTCTGGTCAGCCATCTCCATCTTCTTCCCTAGAGGGAGAGAGAGAGAGAGAGAGAGAGAGAGAGAGAGAGACTTTCTTGGTGTGCTTATATGAATGGATTGATAACGAGCGGAGAAGAAATGAGAGGAGTGAGTGAAGAAGGTACACGAGTACTGGTGTGCAGAAATGGGGAGTCCTTAAATAGGCCGAAGCTCGCGTCGCTTGTCTAGGAAAGAGACCAAAGTTTTCGTGACCGTTGGACCATGATTCTGTGCTCTTGGAGGATCTCCAATCACTTGACTCATAATCTTCATGATCCTACAAGCGGAGGAAAGGAGCTTTTTTTTTTTTTTTTTTTTTTTTTTTTTTTTTTTTTTTTTTTTTTTTTTTTTTTTTTTTTTTTAAATTTTGTGGAAAGGGCACTCATGGGAATCTTTGTTTAATTTTTCCTTACCCGCGCACTTGAAGGTCAATTTAAAAATGTTATTTTTGATATATAACATATATCGATATATATTGTCTTCGTACGATATTTTTAGTTTTTCCAAGGTTCGTGTATCCCATTTATGGAATTTCACGATGATCGTCATTATTATAATTCCATATAATATCATATTTTCATGCAAGCCGAGCACGCAAAATTGGAGAAAGAATCTACGCCGATGCGGATTTTAAAAAAATTATAGAAGATAAAATCCGCGCTAGGTGTGGATAGGAATTAAATATGAAGTTCATAAAAGTGGAAGGAAAATCATATTTGATATGGCTTCCAAAAGTGCGGATTAATTACATATGTAGAAACTTTATTCTCTAATCTCGTCAGAGTAATCAATGCTTTGCCTTATCCCTTTCGGATTCAACTGACTTTGGATGTAAACTTGCACTATTTTCCGCAAACAAGATATTGTCCCCGTTTAATGTCATCAAAGGCAAGATATTGGTACCCTTTTTTTTCCCCATATTTGGTAATACATCTAAGGTTGTCCCTTCACTTGTGGATTATTATGGGAAGTAATTAAATGGTTGATTTGAATCAACCATGGTTCTCAATTTGTAGCAACGTGTTAATGATTCCAACTATGAAAAGGCAAATGAGGAAATGATATCCAGCAAGTGTCCTAAATTTGACTTTGCTGGCTTTTTTTTATCAAATCAAAAGGTGGATTTAGTTTGATGCGTTTAATCCGAAAAATCAAAAGCAAAGGAACAGAAAGGAAATAAAGGGGGGGGGGGGGGGGGAGCATTGCTGGGGAGGGGATAGGCTTGCTAGATTTGGTTGAAAAGCCTCCATCCACTAAATTAATTATTCATATATTTAATATTCATTGCTGAGTGATGACTAATTGTTTATTTGAAGTTTCTATATATATATATATACGTGGAGACCTTGTATCTAGTTGGTAGCTGTACCTTTTTTTTTTTTTTGGTCGGAAAAGAGAATATATTTCCATTTACGTTGGGAAAAAGGAAGAGCCCATTAGAAGGGCTTCATTACAAAGCAAATCTAGCATAGCTTAAGTTGGTAGCTGTACGTTCAAATGGGAAACCGTGTGAGAAATGAATAAACACCAATTACGCACTCCTACGATACTGATTTATTATACATATGTATAAACACTATGTCCAGAGTTCAAGGTTGCCTAAGTGTATGTGCTGTTTGAAATGTACAGCAAGACAAAAGGGATAGTTTAAAACATTATATTATTATAAGTGTGAATTTGATGAATTTAAAAAGTGTACTAATTGTAGGTTGCCCACAGAAATGCCTTTTTAATATGATGGCTTGATTATTGATTTTTTTTTTTTTCTTGACCAGTTGATTTCTCATTGATTGGACTGAAATGTTCAATGTCTTTAGTAACAGTAAGTTCTTGGTGCAGACTCAGCCCAAGAATTCTCAAGTATTATAAGCATGTTTATTTTCCGCACTTAAATCTCGATTTTTGAATTGCCGGATTTGCCTTTCTCTAATACGGCCACTTTCCAGAGCACAAATCTGTAAGCTCAAGTTTAATCGATAAAGATTTATCGGATCCTCGAAAAGCTGTAGATGCTCTATTAGTATGAGAAAAAAGAAGAAGAAAATATCAAGTTTTGTCTTGACTTGCTACAATTGATTTGTGGATTTTGTCATTATTATAAAGATTAGATTGCCTTTAATGAGTTAAGAAGACAATATATTTTTCGGTATGATACTCTAAAAGAACTCCAATTTTAGATTCAATCCCAATTCTATTTTAATTTTTTTTCCCATAAAAGGTCTAGTTGCAATTTACCTTCTATATATATACTCCAATTTTAGATTCAATCCCAATTCTATCCTAATTTTTTTTCCCATAAAAGGTCTAGTTGCTATATATATAGTTTCATAAAAACCACAAACTTTTATTTGAGGCTCAAATTTACCCATCAACCTCCCATTCAATTTTTTTTAATATAATAAAATGATGGAAAACTCCCATACGCGAGTTATACGAGTATTCCAAGCCGAGTGTCTTGAGTGCAAGCTCTTTAACCACGAGAGAAGGAAGACTCTAAAACATGAGAAATTGAAGACTAAGCATAAAATCGAAGATATCCAACCCCAAGTAAGATGGAAAGAAGACTATCTTAAGAATAAAAACAATTGAAGAAAGCAAACTCTAATTACTCTAGTTTTCCCCAAATGAAGATGTCGTTTACCCAAACGTGAAAGTTCTTCTTCAAAAGACCCTTTTGGATTTGAAATTTAGGGGAAAACTAGACTAATGACATGGAAATATCACTTTATTAAGAGCTATTTTGGACGGTTAATGGAGCAGATAGATGATTCAAGTAAAAGTTCGTGATTATTTATTAGACAAAAGAAATTTTAGTGTAGAATTCGAATTAGACCTAAAGTTGGTGATTTTTTTTATGAGATCAAAAAAGTTTAAAGACTAAAATTTAGATTGGACCAAAGTTTTGATTTTTTTATATAAAATGAAAAAAAAAGTTTAAGGTAAAATTATGATTGTGGCTAAAATTGGGAGTTTTTTTAAGGATATTATGCTATATATATAAGTTAAATGGAATCTAAATATCTTGGAGTGACCAACAACTAGAAATAGACATTTTATCCAAACAAGTTGGTTTTTAAGGATAACTCCAAGTGAGTTACCTTCAATGGTCCTCCCAACTCGCAACTATGTTTTCAGAGAATAGCGTTTAAAAATATCTATAATTTTGGACTTGGTCTCTATGGAAGGTTAATCATTCCCAACATTAACCCTTGAGAGTTGGCGTATATAGTGCACGTCAAAGGATTATCAATTCTCGATCTCGAGAAATGCTGTTCAAATCTCATTAACAATGTATAGATTCCTTTGTGTTGTGATCACTTTTATAGGCTAAAGTTAGATTTAACAATTCATAAGACTCGTAAAAAGTTTCACAAACTTTAAGCTATTCTGACTTCTAGGCTTGTGTCCTTGGACACAGTACCATGGCACACAGAATATTTATTATTTCGAAATAATTTCTTCTAGAGACAAATACCTATTATCCATGGAAATATATAAACGTCTTGTTGACATCCATGAAATATGTACTCACTTATCGTGTGGGGATACTTTTACCCTCATTTGGAATGGAACTGCACATTTCTCATTTAAAGTGCCAAAAACATCTTTATGCTATCAATGCTCAATTAAGTAAAAATAATTATCATAATGTAGTTTTTTCTCCTTTTTTTTTTTTCCTACTCTACTCTATTCTTACTCTAACATTCACTTTCAGACTTTTACCTTATCTTCTTGCAGGGCATGAGAGTCAAGACTCACATCTAAAGGTAGGATATGATAAATCATATTTTATCTTGAATTTTATCTCGACTACCAAATGCAACCTTAACATCTCTCTTCCTATATGGGAAGGGTGGCCAGTCATCTCCCCTCTCTCTTATAATCGTAACTTTCCTATACGGTTTCATTTTCGTTTTCTACTATCCACTTCATCCTCGTTTTTTTCCCCATCAAATAACAAGAGACTTTTTTTTTTTTTTTAATCTTCATCCATATTTTAGGTCAAGATATAAATTATAGTACATTGATGGTGGTGTGAATCTTTGTTTCATTCAAATAATATTAAGAAGGAACTTGAATGCCCAAATTTGTGCGTAATGCACTATGTATATAAATATAATTTTATGATATATATATATATATATATATATATATATTAACTCTGGCACATATTCATTATCACATGATTCCAAATGAGCTTGCATGGTTTTTGACATGAACTTAACTATTGATGAATTTTATTAAATTCTTGTTGAGATTAAATTTGTATATGTCAGAAATTACTACCCAAAGAAGTTTACAAAAATTAATTAATTGTTTATTAAATCACAAATATGATTAATATATCATATTTTCTAATTCCATATTTAGATCAGATGAGATTATTGTGGCATATATTGCGTGTCATGCAATGCTATAAACATTTGGTATGTCTAATAATATACAATTTTTAAATGGTTAAATAAAATTTTAACCAAAAATGGTTAGATGAATTTGGAAGACAAAATAAAGATTGAAATACTTGAGAGAAATAAACTAAATAAACAGAGCAGAGGACAGTATGATTGGAATTGAGGAGTTGAGAGTAAAATTGCTATCATACTCTTTAATTTGCGAGGTCAAAGAAAAGTCAAATGTGAAACTGGTTTATGAATGAAATCAGACTATTTATTTCAAACAAAAATTTCAGTAGTTTATATAGAAACACGCTTTTTATCTAGGACTCATACTGGTCCAAGGATAAATCAAGAAAAAAAAAATACATTGGGATAATTTCCGCCCATATTTTAAATGGAAAGTAAGTGAATTTTTAAAGTAGGGCTATTTATTACTTGATTGGGTATTTGTCGCATAAGAGTTTTTTTGTCACTTAAATGTGATTCCATCCAATTTAGGAGTGAGTGGGTCCGCCCATTTTATTTTTGTCTATATAAAAATAAAAACAAACAAAATCTTAGGGAGGATTTTCAACCAAATCTAGCAAGCCTATCCCCTCATTAGCAAAGCCCTTTTTTTTTTTTTTTTTGTCCTTTTCATTTTAATTTTGAACCTCAATGCATCAAACTATATTCACTTTTAATTTGTTAAAAAAAAAAGTTATCAAAGTCAAAATTTAGATACTTACAAGATATTACTTCCATATATGCCTTTTCATAGTGGGAAAAGTTACAAAGTTACAACCATTAATACCTATAATTTGAGAAATTTGATTTTTTTTTTTTTGATGCCGAGGATTTGGCCTAGCTCACCAGCTAACTCATCTTCAAGAGCACAGCACCGACTATACCTCGAGGGAGACTGGCCCAACAATCCATCGCCGGGCCGGGGCCCCCCACTTGAGAAATTTGGTTTATTTTTTATTTTTTATGCTGAGGATCCAGCCTAGCTCACCTTATAGGAGCACAGCACCAACTATACCTCGAGGGAAATTAGCCCAGCTACCCACCAGCTAGGGCCCCCACTTAAGTCACGAAACTGCTTTGAGAGTTGTGGCGGACTCTGGGAGTCGAACCCCTGACCTGGCGGTTAGGAGGCTAGGCCTCAACTAGCATAGCCATGCGTGAGTGGGTTGGTTACTTAATATCACCAAGTGTGAAGAAAGGATAACAATATCTATTTGATGATATTATTTGACCAAAGAAAAGGAAAAAGATGACATTAGACGAAGACAAATTCTTATTTATCAAATATTGTGCAAATTTCAACCAAATTCAGTTCCATCAAAAACAGAATAGTGCACAAGCATTGATTATATGGATTACATTACAGGATAAAACTAATTAATCTGCACTTTTGGGCCCCATGTCAAAAATAAATCACGTTCCAATTAGGACAGAATGAGCTATTAGTGTACCTGCCATATTTCGCATAAAATTTATCTTTTATAATAGGAAATTTGTATCTACTAAGATTCCTTCTCTAGTTTTGTGGTTCAGCTTCAACGAAAATCTAGTATTTTGAAATTATAATAATAACAATAATCATGAAATTTGACGTACCAGATTAAAGACCGATAAAGAAAATAAAAATACCTTGTGGAACTATATATATATATATATAATAAACTTGAGTTGATTAATGCTGGAAGATATGTGATCTTGTGGATTTGTACAATATTTAGATTGATACAGCAAATCAATTAATATCAATCTAATATAGGATTTGATTTGTAATATTTTTTATTTCCTTTTTCTTGTACATGCCTAGTGCTATAATTGTAGAGCATTGTACATTATTGATATATGGAATATAATATACAAAATTTCCTCTATTTTTCCTTGTTCTTCCTTGCATTCTTTCATGGTATCAGAGCAGGCTTCACTTTTGATTCACCTTCCGCACCTTCCTTCCTTGATTGCCTGCAGAAATTTTGAAGAAGCACGTTAACCTGCAAAACAACATTAGCACTTTGACGTAGGAATTGGTTTCTAAAGAAAAAAGAGCAAGAGAAGAAAATAAACCTCTTACTGTCACACCATGGCAGAAGACCAACCAGCATCTACTGGAATGTGTATCACAGAAGAAGAAAATGAAAGTTCCACCATGAACTTACCTACTAAGGCCGCCAGAATTCAACCAAATGCGGGTTTTTTTTTTCCATGACAGCTCGGTTTTGGGGCAACCCATTCCAGGCCAATCCACATCGGGTTCAACCATGGCGAGTCAACCATACCAGTGGGTACCCGTTCCTGTTCAGCCTAGTCCATGGTACTGCGGGCCAAGCCCAAGTGCTCCATGGCTCGGAGCTCAAGTTTCCAAAGGCAATACCTAGCCTGCTAACAGCTTGCCAACCATAGGCGAGGCAAGCACAGGTATCGAGTCTAGAAATCAAGATGCGGGATTATCCAGTGGGTTATTTAATCCAAGCTCGGGTCCAAATACCTACCCGATGGTGAGACCCAGATTTTTGCTGTACCCATTTTCAGTCATTCTTGGCCGGCCAAAACTTGGTGACCCATTGTACATATCTACCGCTGATGGACCGGAGATACGACTTATTAGCCAACAACTAAGGGATCTGAGAACTACTCAATCTGGACTCAAGAATTTTGTCGAGCCCTTGTTACTAAAGATAAAGAGGGTTTATAGACGGTTTTGTTCTCATTCCACAAGATGAAAGGATGGCGAGACAATGGAAGAATTGTAATCAACTAGTGAGAACGTGATTAAGAACTGCATTAGCCCAGAAATTGCAGCCGGACTACCACCCATAGAAGATTTGAAGAGGATGTGGGACAATATACGAGAAATGTATAGAAAATTAGACCGTGCAAAAAAATTTTCCTTGACTCAAGTCCTTTCCGAACTCAAACAGGGTAATATGAGCATCACAACCATTTTTAATAAATTATCAGCCCTCTGGAATGAACTGGAGGCAGCAGAGGAAAAACTCGAAGGACCCAAGACCACTTTGTAGAAGTACAAGGCGATACGAGACAGAGAAAAGGTTATTTGGTTCTTGCTCATTTTAAACGATTCTTACCTGACCTTTAGATCTCAATCTTAGCCGTGGAACCTATGCCATCACTCGGCCGCATCTTCCAGTTGGCCATTCAAGAGGAGAGCCAGAGACTCACGACAACGGAGCATGCTAGAGGAGCAAAGACGTTGGCCTTGGCTACTCGCGGGATGCTGGCTGCTCGACGTGAGAAGGAACGAAACTAGAAGACTCCAGAAGTAGGGATGCAGCTAGACGAGCTAGGGTTTGGGACTCCACATGTTTTTAAAGCACCTAAGATGGATGGTCCGGATCGTGCAAAGGGTGCAATACTTCATCAGGATTGGATGGTGGGCATGTGGCTATCCTTAAGGGATCCAATGGTCCATTTTGTTTCGCGAGTCCAAAGGCGTATGGGCAAAATTTAAAAGAAAAAAATAAGCTATTTTGTGAATAGTGCATGCGACCCCACCACACCATCAATAATTGCTGGAAATTGCACAACAAGCTTGATGAAAAAGGAAAACAGTGGAAGGAGTCTTCAGTTGTAGCTTATCAAACCTTAGCTTCAAATATTGATCAACCTATCACTCAAGGGCAATATCAAGAAATTATGCAGGCTTTGCAAAAATTGGACATTTCCAATAGAGGAAGTAGCTTCTTAGGTTTTTCTCATTGCCGGATTAATTCTATTATTGGAATTCTTGGATAACCGACTCAAGGGCCAGTGATCATATTGTTTGTGATAAGGGCTTATTTTTGTTATTCACGAAAATTTAAGTATTCCTGTTTTTGTAAAGTTGCCAAATGGAAATACTACCCATGTGACTATTATAGAATTGTGAACCTTAACCCTCAAATAACCTTGAGAAATGTCCTCTATATGCTAGATTTCCAGTTCAATCTGATCTTCGTGTCTAGAGCCTGCAAAGAAAATTCCTACCGAATTTTATTTAATTTTGATATTTGTTTTTTTTTTTCAAGCCCTTTCGACTGGGAAATTGATGGGCTGGGATAACCATTCTCATGGCCTATTTTTCAGGACTAGCATTCTAAGAACTTTAGATTTATCTCAAGTTTCCTTAAATAAGCAATCATTGTGTAATGTTACTACCAATGATAAAAATTTCATTTTGCATTTCAGAATGGGACACACTGCTTTATTTCCTTACTTTTAGTGTCATATCTACCATCTTGCAAAACAATGACGTGCACCCTTTCCAATTAGTATGAGTCATTCCACTAGTGATTTCTCATTCATTCATGTTGATGTATGGGGACCGTATCATACTCCTAATCATGATGGGTCATGATATTTTCTTACTATTGTTGACGATCATTCCCAAGCAATATGGATCTTCCTTTTGCAAACCAAGGGTCAGGCCCTATCTCAGTTAAAGAATTTTATTTCCTTATCAAAGACCCTATTTGGAAAGATTGTCCAACGAATTAGGACAGAAAATGGAAGAGAATTTTTCAATCATGAATGCACATCATTATTTTCATCCTATGGCATCTTGCATGAAAGTTCGTGCACATATACTCCATAACAGAATGGAGTAGTGGAACGAAAGCATCGACATATTCTAGAAGTGATGTGTGCCTTGAAGTTTTAGGCTTCTATCCCAAATAACTTCTAGGGAGATTGCATGATCACGACGGTGTATTTAATTAATCGAATGTCAACAAAGGTGTTAAATGGTCGAAGTCCTTTCAAAATCTTGTTTCGAAAGAAGCCAAAAATGGATACCTAAGAATATTTGGGTGTTTATGCTATGTTACTACGGTAGGCCCTCAGGACAAAATGAGTCCTTGTGCCCAACGGTGCATATTCATGGGATATCCAAATCTTCAGAAGGGGTATCGTGTTTTTCAACCCTCTATAGGCAAATTCCTAATAAGTAAAGATATAGTCTTCCATGAAGACGTTTTTCCATTTGCTGAAGATCAATCCTCAAAGGAAAACGATCTCCATCTTTCTTGTGCTATTTTCTTAGAAGACAATATGTCCAAGGATCCTGGATATGTATATGATAGGAAACCCGGGAACATTCAACAGCACTTCCACAAGAGATAAGTCTACTGTTGAAGGACTTTTCTCCAAGATCTAAGCATGCAATTATTGAAGAAGCTTCAGATCTCATACCGGTCCCACCTATAGAAGAGCATCCATCATCACATCCAGATCCACCTCGACGTTCGGGGCGAACCACACGCTCGCCAACCTGAACTAAAGATTATATTTGTGCCACACACAACTCACTAAGTATTCATTATCCCATTTCCTCTTATGTCTCTTTCAAGCAATTGTCTTTGGAACATCGACAATGTATAAGTCACATATCTAAAGAAAGGGAACCAGCTAGTTATGATGAAGCATTTGTGGATCCATGGTGGCAAAAGGCCATGGCAGCAGAATTACAAGCATTACATGACAACCATACATGGGATTTTGTGACTTTACCTCCAGATCGGAAGGCAATATGATGCAAATGGGTTTACAAGATAAAGTTTCAAGCAGATGGATTGATTGAACGATATAAGGCTCACTTAGTGGCCAAAGGATTTACACAGCGAGAAGAATTCGACTATCATGAGACATTCTCCTTAGTGGCCAAAGATGTCACGGTTTGATCTTTCCTATCCGTTGCGGTTTTCCGAGATTGGTCATTACACCAAATGGATGTCCACAATACTTTTCTACATGGTGATTTGGATGAAGAAATCTATATGGAACTTCTCCAGGGTTCACGGAGATAAGGGGAGAATAGAGTATGTCATCTCCGCAAATCCCTTTATAGTCTCAAACAAGCATCGAGGCAATGGTATGGCAAGTTTGTGAATGCTCTCACAACAGTAGGTTTCAAACAGTCCAAATATGACTATGCTCTTTTTACATGGAAAAAGGTACGTCATCCAAATTTTGAATGATATATGTTGATGATATACTTATTATGGGTAATGATACTATTGCCATAAAGAGCTTCAAGGAATACCTGCATTCGACATTTCATATAAAGGACTTGGGATCACCCAAAATTTTCCTGGGAATAGAAATTGCACGATCAGATCAAGGGATTTCCCTCAGTCAACGAAAAATTCGTGCTAGAGATCATATCAGAAGCAGGTTTATCGGGAAGCAAACCGATAGCTATTCCAATCGAACAAAATGTCAAGTTAACTATCGTGGACCATGATGAAGGAAATCTCCAAGATGATCCTATTCTTAGAGATCTGGCAGGTTATCAAAGGCTAGGAGAAAAGCTTATATATTTGACCATGACTAGACCGGATATATGTTATGATATGCAGACACTCAGTTAGTTTATGCATAAGCCCAAGAAATCCCACATAAACACCGCTTTAAAGGTTGTCAAATATTTGAAGAAATGTCCAGGACTTGGAATTCTTCATTCGAGAGGATACAACATGGAGATGACGGCTTATTGTGACACTGATTACACAACTTGTCCAATGAGCAGGAGGTCAATTACAGGATTTTGTATCATGCTGGGAAAGTCTTTACTTTCCCGGAAGACAAAAAGCAACCAACCGTGTTTTTATCTTCAGCAGAGGCTGAGTATTATGGGTGTTCAACCGGTCCGGGTCAACCCGGTTCCTGGATCGGCCCACCCGGAAAACAGGGTCGGGAACCAGTTCCCAAAAATCAGACTCTGTTTGAACCAGTTTAGGAACCGGTTCCAAGGGATTACCCACCCGGGAATTGGATCGACTGGACCGGTTTGGGAACCGGTTATGGAATCGGTTTGGGAACCAATTGGAGAACCGGTTTGAAGCTCCCAAAACACATGCAAAAGCAAAACCTAATCTGTTTCTTTCTCCTTTCTATCTTTACCTCCCGAAATCG
The DNA here is from genome assembly GCA_017140325.1 of Eucalyptus leucophloia subsp. euroa. NCBI lineage: Eukaryota > Viridiplantae > Streptophyta > Magnoliopsida > Myrtales > Myrtaceae > Eucalyptus > Eucalyptus leucophloia. Next base: position 28,300,460 of record CM029474.1, on the reverse strand, counting down.
CGAAACACCGAGCACCGATGCCACCTCTGCCGCTCTCGTCACACCCCTCGTGCTCGCACCACCGCCGCCATTCCGCCAATCATCTGAAGCTTCGCTGAGCCGCTGACCCCGCCGAGCTCCACTGGTTTTGCTCGCGAAGCCACTAACCCCCGCCGAGCTCACACCCGAGCACCGACGCCACCTTTATTTGATCTCGCCATTCCACTTGCTGCTGTTGCCTTGTCGACGCCCCTGACCCACAAATCTTGCGTCCACAAGCCCACCTTGTCTCATTGTGCATTGTTTCTCGAGCTCCCCTGCTGCCGATCTACCGCCGCCCGAACGACGCCCCCCGCTCTGCTCACTAACCCCAGTTGAAGCCGCGTCGACCCTTGCCGCCCTCACCAGCCGTGATACCAGCAGCCCGTCAAAGCCCTTTTGCTATGCTGATCTACGTCGACCCGACGTCGCCACGTCCCACCAAGCCCCTTGTTGCAGCGCCCGCGCTACCGCGCACTCCCCGCGAAGCCACTGCTGCCCTTGCTGCTAGGTCCTCCTCTGCTTAACGCCCGACAGATCTGCTCCGAGGTTTACCTCTCTCTTTGCCTAAAATGAAGCTTTTCTATAGCTATTTCTGTTATTTGGATGACATGGTATGAGATGATTATAATCTTCTTTCTGCAATTAAAAAGTGTTGGAGAGTTTTGTAAGCTCTTGTTGTTTCTTTGGTTGTTTAGGTGTCTATTCCCCTGCATTGTTAGATTCGTTGAAGCATGAGCAAGCTAAAGATAATACCAATAACATTAGATTCTGTTGCTTGTGGAATGATGTATTATAGCATGGTAGTTTTGATAAAGTTAATATGATAGCATTGATTGCGGTTGCATTGGATCCTACAAAGAAGTTGAATTATGTAAAGTTCTGTTTTGAACAAATCTATGATGATGAAGCAAAAATTGATGAGATGCATGATAAAGTGAAGGTCGCCTTGGAGAATTTGTATAAATCTTATGAGCGATCTTTTGTTCGTTCTTCTAGTAAAGGAAAATTTGGTGATTCAAGTGTGAGTAATAGTAGTAGTGCTTTTAATGTTGAGATTGATGATAATGATTGTGAATTTGATGCTTGGCACAAAAGCTTTCTCCTTGCGAAGAAAAAAGTGTTGGATGAAAATAAATCTGAGCTTGATCGATATCTTAAAGCTGAAAGTGAAGATATCCTTAATATTAATCTTTTGATGTGGTGGAAGAGTACTGGGTCAAAGTATGAAATATGGCTCGAGATGTTTTGTCTATTCTCGTGACTACCGTTGCTTTAGAGTCGGCTTTTAGTACATCGAGACGTGTACTTGATGGCTTTTGAAGTTCTTTGACTCCTAGAGTGGTGGAAAGTTTAATTTGTACTCAAGATTGGTTGAGAGCTGTTCGCGTGCCAATTAATGTTGAAGAGTGCATCGAGAATGCGGAACAATTTGAGGTGGGTAAGTTATATATATTTCTTTGTATATTGTAATTCATTCACATAACTTTCTATTAAGTGCATGCCTTATTTAATCTCTCTTTTTTTTCCTTTTTTTCTTTTTTTTTATAGATTGGGATTGTCTTACCAAGGACATTATCATTGGAAAATAAACTTCATTTTGCCGAAACTCCAATTTTGTGGTAAGTAAATAGACTTTATTAAATCCTAGAGTATGGATTCTTTTTTATTTTTCTTTATATATGAATTTTAGGTTTTTGTCAGAGATTTTGTACCATGTGGAATGCATGGCCAAAGAAGGAGAAGAAGATTGAGCACATGAAGGATAAGGTTAATATGTGATCAGCCAAAAATTGTACTACAACCAGTTAATTGCCGAAATTGCTAGCTTGTATATTACTGGAATATGAGAAACTTGATGTATCTTGTGGGATATAGGGATGCGAGATGGTCGAATTATATACTTGGTTGTTTTTTCAACGGGAGTCCAAATTTTATACATGTTCTCAATGAGTTTGGTCGAAGGATGTGCTTGGTCCGGCCTTTTTGTTTCAGCAGATAACTCATCTAGACTTGCTTCTCTAAGGTTAATTTTTATGCAAAACAAGTTCCAATATAAACAGGGTCAACCTTGTTCCTGGATCGGAAAAACAGGGTGGGCCGGCAACAGGATCTAATGTAAACAAGGTAGGGAACATGGTCCAAAAAAGGAGAACCGATTATAACAGGGTAGGGAACAGGGTCCAAGTCTAGACCCTACCCACCCTGGACCCGCTCACCCCTACTGAGTATCGAGCTATGGCTAAGACCACTTGTGAAATAGTGTGGCTGCGAGGCTTGCTTCGCGACCTTGGGGTGCAAACAAAGGGACCGACCATGTTATTTTGTGACAATGACGCAACGCTTAAACTTGCATCCAATTCTATAGTACACGAAAGAATGAAGAAGTGGATTGTCACTTTACTCGAGAGAAGATCCAAGAAGGGGTAATCGAAACAAGAGGAATTGGGACTATAGAACAGCCTGCAAGTATCTTCACTAAACCTCTATGTTAGAGACAACACGCATATCTACTAAGCAAGCTAAGTGTCTTGAATATCTACAAGCCACTAGCTTGAGGGGAGAGTTGGAAAATATGCGATCTTGTGGATTTGTACAATATTTAGATTGATATGGCATATCAATTAATATTAATCTAATATAGGATTTGATTTGTAATATTCTTTATTTCCTTTTTCTTGTACATGCCTAGTGCTCTGATTGTAGAGCATTGTCCATTATTGACATATGGAATAGAATATACAAAATTTCCTCTATTTTTCCTTGTTCTTCCTTGCGTTCTTTCAATTAATCCTTACAGACACGTCTGTCCATAGTCCGTCACATTGAAGTGATGTTCACCTTCATGCGCATGCGGTAGAGAAGGGCAAGTCTTTTCCCAACCCATTTTCGGATGGAACCACACTTTTTCTTATTTAAAGCGACAAAAACACCCTTATGGCACTGATTCTTAATAAAGCAGTAAATGTCATTACTCAAATTCACATACTTTCCATTCAAAGTAGGGGTGGAAGTCACCGGAAAATAATTTTTCCTTGATTTATCAATAGAATATCCTGAACACAAAAGTGTGTTCCTATAAAACGACTCGATTTTTTAGTTTAATACAAGGAGTCTAATTTCATTCATCAACCATTCTTATAATTGATGTTTCTATTGAATTTACAACCATAAGAGAATGATTGCAATTTTACTCTCAACGTCTCAATCCAATCATACTATCATCTGTTCCGTTTATTTTATTTTCACTCTCAATTATCACAATCTTTGTTTTGTCTTTCAATTTCATTTAACCATTTAAAATGCATACCACTATATACGCCAAATTTCTATGATATTATATGGCGCTGAATCTTGATGTAGATATGGCATTAAAGAATTTTATAATAATCATATTAGTGATTTTATATACAATTGAATTTGATTTTTATAAACTTCTATATTATGCAGTAATTTCCGATGCGTACACTCTATCGCAACAAGAAATTTATGAAATCCTTCCATATTAATCAACTTCATGTGAAAAACTATGTAAGCTCGATCAGAAATATATATTAATGAATATGGGCTTAAGTTACTATATGTTGACGCCTAAATTTTCCTTTTAATTAGATTTTTTTTTATTTTTATTTTATCTTTTCTTTGGATAATAAATAAACCAAAAAACGGAAAAGAAACAAAAAAAAAGAAAAAGAAGCAGAAAATATTATGTCTCCTTCCGGCGCCTCTACAATTTCTAGAGACACGACGCATACACTCTATCGCAACAAGAAATTTATGAAATCCTTCCATATTTCCGTCGTCGGAAGCAAAAGCGGAGGGAAGGAGGAATCAAGCGGCAAAAGATTCATGTGAAAAAAACTATGTCACGCCCGATCCTCGAGCACGCACACATCCTTCTAATTTTATATATATTAATGACCCTTTCTTTAATTTTAAGCACATGCGGGCTTAAAGTAAAACGATGGGATAGAAAAGCAGGACCATATTTTTCATATTGAAATTTATAACCAAACTTTTATACAAAACACAAACCACTTCATAACTTTATACTCTATCACTATTCACATCAAAATAGAGACCTCAACACATCCGGGACGTACTCAAGGCCCCTATCGGGATTATCTTCTTCTTCCAAAATCCTTCTCATTAGATTTCACCTCCGAGTCTCCTTCTCGACTTCTCCTCATCAGCTTCTCATCGGGGTCCTGAAATGTTTTCCCCAAACCGGGATGAGACTACGTCTCAGCGAGTTCTACCCCACTAAGCCCGATTAGTAAACTATTATACTACAGGCTGTCTATACACGCATAGGGCAGAAGACGTACCTTGACCTCAGATTCCACCTGCATATTAGCACAGTTCAATAGGCACCCAAGCAATCACATCACAGATCAACATTTCGATCAATCGACCCAATTGATTATACACCAACAAAACCACTCACGATCAATTCCATTCAATCAATCATTTCACAATATCATATTAAAGCAAAGATCAATCGACCTAGTCGATTACATGTGGATCATTTCCCGTCGTTTCCCTTATTCAGTTTCAAATCGTACTCACAACTTCACAAGCATAGACTACCAAATCTTGGTAACAAATTACAGTCCGATCCGAAGGACACGACCTATCTTTAGGTGGCAAATTACGGCCCAATGGCGCGACCTTTAATAGGTGGCGAATTACGGCCTTATCAGGCGCGACCAGATCGGGTGGCAAATTACGGCCTTCTCGGGCGCGACCGATCGGGTGGCGGATTACGGCCTTCTCGAGTGTGACCAGTATCGGTGGCGGATTACGGCCTTCTCAGCGCGACCCGTATCGGTGGCAAATTACGGCCTTCTCGGCGCGACCCGATCGGGTGGCAGATTACAGCCTTCTCAGGCGCGACCCGTATCAGGTGGCAGATTACGGCCTTCTCAGGTGCGACCCGTATTGGGTGGCAAATTACGGCCTTCTCAGGCGCGACCCATATTGGGTGGCAGATTACGGCCTTCTCAGGCGCGACCGACTCCAAATTCGGTGGCAAATCTCGGCCCAACTGGCATAGCCATACTTCGACGGCTTCCTAGGTTTAACTCACAACCTCTCACAGTCAAATTCTAATTGAATGCCGACACTGATCAATCTTGGGATAAATCCCCACATACTCATCAACTCACTCAATTTTCACACGATACTAACATACCCGATGAATCTTAGCCAAGAGTATATTCAAATCACTTTCACAATTCTACTCACTTTACAACTCAACAAAGTATCATAAATGCTGAATAAACATACTTGGCCATTCACCAACCAATAATTCAATCTCAATCAATTCCAATCAATTTAGGGTAAATCCCCAAAATATCACAATTTATTTAATTCCATACAACGTGGAGCTCAAATAAATAAACGGACTGCGCCACGACGATCAGCACGAGATTTCGGTCGTCGGCCATCAAAATCTTAATTTCCGAAAAATAATTAATTTATTTATTAATTTCGAAAATTAAAGAATTAATATTAAAAATTCAATTTAGCTCAAAATAAAGCCCGATTAAATAAACGGGCTGCACCACGATCATCACCATAATATTCCGGTCACTGACCATCTCAACCTTAATTTCCGAAAAATAAATAATTAAATAATTAATTTCGAAAATTAAACAATTAACATTAAAAATTCAATTTAGCTCAAAAATAAAGCCCGATTAAATAAACGGGCTGCACCGCGATCATCACCATAATATTCCGGTCACTGACCATCTCAACCTTAATTTCTGAAAAATAAATAATTAAATAATTAATTTCGAAAATTAAACAATTAACATTAAAAATTCAATTTAGCTCAAAATAAAGCCTGATTAAATAAACGGACTTCACCACAGTCATCAGCATAATTTTCCGGTTCCAGGCCATCTCAGTCGAATTTTCGAAAAATAAATAATTATTTAATTTAATTCCGAAAATTAATATTTAAATACTAAAAAATCCACTTAGGCCTGAAAAACCTAATTGGAGCCCACCAAGGGTCCGGAAAAATCCCGAGACACTTCCAATAATTAGTAGACCACGTCTACTTGCTAATTACACATTCAATTTATCTAATTCGCATCACAATTGGCTAATAATTGCTAATTACTTCTAATCTAACAACCTAAACACAATTAATTAAAACTAAACCAACCTAAAGCATAATTAGCCAACTAATCCAAGATTAGCAAGATTACTCACCAAATCGCGCGCAAATTGGATCAATCCGACGGCGGCGACGCGAGGAACGATTATTCCCAAAGCACGGCTCGGGTTCGAGGCCGTGAAACGGCCCAAAAGCGGGCCCGAAGCTGCTGAAACCCACTCCGTGGGTCTACTGGTCGTGGCTGATCGGGGCAGCTCTGGCGGCTAGGGCGGCGAGGGGAAGCCGGCAGAGGGCAAGGGGGTCGTGGGGAAGGTCCGGCGGGGCTAGGCGGTGGCCGGAGGTGGCCGGACGGAAGCTGGTCGGGGTGGAACCAAGCTGGGTCGCGGCTGGATCGCGCGGCCTGGGCGCGCACGGACGGGTGGTTGGACGGCGGCGCGGCGGGGCGCACGGCGCGGCGCGGGCGTGCGGGCGGCGGCGGAACGGGCAACGGCGGGGAGCTGCGATCGTACGGCTCCTCGCTCAAGCTTCCTCCTGCGGTTCGCTTCTTCGGATACGTGGGGAGGAAGAAGAAGAAAAAGAAAGAGAGAGAGGAGAGAGAGAAGAAAGTAGGGCTTAACCGGTCAAAGAAGAGAGAGAGAGTGAGAGTCGGTTGGGGGGTGTGGATTCGCACGAAGGGGGAAAAGGGAGAGGAGAGAAAAGAAAGAAAAAAACAAAGAAAAGAAAAGAGAGGGAGAGAGAGGAAAAAGAGAGAAAAAGAAAAATAAAATGCATACTTCCTTTATGCAAATTTTCCTTTTCTCTTTCTATTTTAATTTGGTCTTCGATTTTTCTTCCGATAATTTCTTTATTGAAATTTCAGACTCGTCAATAAATTGACGAGCGATGAGACAGAATCCTAAAAATAAGAATTATGACGTGCTAAAATTCGATTTCCGAAATCGAGTTCAATTTCGTGGTTAAAAATCGATCAGACGTGATTTTAGCTCAATCCAACCAATTAGGTAGCTTTTAGGGATTTTACAGCTGATACATCCCTTAACGGCTTTACCCAATAGGTTAGTTAACTCGTGAGTGATCAGCTCAGAGAAAAAGGCCATAGGCACGCCGACGAAATGCCCATTTCACTTTATCGAAACGGGGTCGAATTTCAGGATGTCACACTTCGAAGGGGGGCCAAGGACGAGCAGGCCGAGATCCGAGAGCTCGCGGTCGAAGACGAGGGGAAGAGATCTCGAGGAGATCGGCCGGAGGGAGAGGGTCGGTCAAGGTCCGGATCTAGGCGTGAAAGCTCACCGCTGTCCCCCGACGCCGCCGCCTTGACCGAGTTCCGACGCCATCGCCTCGAAGACACGTTGTTGTTCCCTCCGACGTCATCGCGTAACCAAGCATCGCCCCGATGCCCCGCGAGCCGTGCCCCGACGCCGTCCGGATCTAAGTGAGTGGAGGGTGGAGGAAGAAAGGTTGAGATCTGGACGCAGATCTGGAAATGCGCGTGAGAGTCGCCATCGCCGCCATTGTTGCCTCGCTGAGGCACACCGTCGACCGCCACTGTGCTGTCCACACCCCGATGCCATCGCCGTGACCTACCCCAGGCTAGCGAGACTTGAAGCGGTTGACGCCATCTCGCCAACCAGCAATGCCGCCGTGCCACACTCTCGCCGCTTGCAGGTAATGATAGCTGTCGCCCTCACACCTCACCGTCGCACCGAGATCTCGCCCCAAGGCCGGGCCACTGCCATCCCCGAAAACCCAGCAATCACCCGTCGTCGTTGCCGCCGTTGTTTCTGAGGACCCAGCAGCCACTTGTCGTCGTCGCCGGAACCTTAGTTGCCATCCGTCGTCGAGTCACCGCTCAGTGACATTCCAGCCACCCCCCTAGCGCCGCGGATCGCTAGAACTCGAGGGTTCCAGAGCCAGGTCAGCGAGGGAAGAAGACGGGTCGTCAAGTGGGTGGATCCGGGTAGGGTTTCGCGAAATTGGGGCGGCTGGAAGTCGGGTCGTCGAGTCGGGCGGATGACCCGGTTCCTCTAGGGTTTAGTTGCGTGGGCCAAATTTGCACAGGCCTAAGAGAAGTGGGCCTATTTCGCTTTTGGGTTGCGATTTGCTTAAAAAAAAAAAAAAAAAGTCCCGGGCTGGGCCTGCGTTGCAGGCTCGTCCGGGTCCTGGGCAAATGGCCCGAGTCGGACCCAACCTGCGGATCCGACCCGGGTTGTTTTTAATATAGTATATAATAATATAAAACAATATTCTAATAAATAAAATAAAAAAATATTTTATTTTCTAGAAAATCAAAAAAATCAAAAATCTCCATATTTTCCCAAAAAAGTCAGAAAAAGCCAAAAAATGATTTATATTTCTAGAAAAAGATAAAAAAATCCAAAAAATGAGAAAAAAACCCAAAAAAAATGTTTTTCCTTCACAAATTAATGGAAAATCCATCAAAAATCCAAAAAGCCTTAGGGTTTAAATAAGATTAGGTACCAAAAAGGCATGAGTGATTAACTAGTGTAATCAAGTCCCCGATCCTAATTTCTCTGGTTGCGCAGGAGCAAGTATTTCTTTCGATACTTCGCTTGGGTTTCTAATTGACCCACCCTAAATCGATTAGTGGCGACTCCTTTTTAAATTAACTCGCAGGTTAAAAGCTTGAATCATTACGTCGTGAATTGGTGGATTTGGGAGAGTCCGGCTTAAAATAAACCTAGCCGAACCATTAGCCTCCGCAAGGCGCCCGCCCCGATCAGGCGCCCAAAAAAAAAAGGAGGTTGCGACACTATATAACTTGGGATTGAATGGCGTAATACATTTAACAAAAAATATTATAGAATTATGTTTAATACTAATACTACATAACACGTAAATTTATTGCATTCAAGTTTGATTCCCCCTTCTTTTCTTTTTGTATTATTTGAATGAAACAAACTTTCACGCCAACATCAATTTACTTAAAATGAAAAGGCGTATTATGACTTATACAGTGGTGAAGGTAAGATTTTATAAATAGTTCAAATAATAACATAAGTTATGAAAATACCTTGACCTAATATTTGGATGTAGGCACAAAGAAAAGTTTCTCTGGTTGTTTGATAGGAAAAAATATGGCAGGACGAAGAGAATAGTAGAAATGGAAAATGAAACCGTAAGGAAGAGGAAAGAGACAACTAGAAAGGGAAAGAAGGGAGGAGAGAGGAACGTGGTTACTGTGAGTACTGTCATTTATTACTTGATTGAGTATTAATGGCATAAGGATTTTTTGCCACTTTAAATAAAAAGGTGTGATTCGACCTAAAACAAGGTGAAAATAGCCTCACCTTTAAGAAAATTAATTTAAGGGAAAATCTCAAATAAAGACCTAAAATTGAGCCATTTTCTCAAAAAAGAACTTAAAGTGGATACTGTCTCAAATAAGGATCCGGAAGACCAAATTACTCTCAATTAAGGACCTAAACTTCTAATTTTATTCACAATTAGGGGTACTTTTGTCCAAGAACATTGTTGTTTATTTTTTGTCTCTCTTTCTTCTTTTTTCTTTCATCTTTCTCACTCTCTACATCACCTCCATTATCGGTCCCTCCATCGCTCTTTGTGTCATCTCGTTGTATGACCAAGATTGGGTTTTCTTTAACACAAGCCATTATAGCGTTGTCTTAACTCGTTGAAAATTTTAAATTTCGCTCTTCAAAATGGTTTGTAGACAATTCCATAAAGCCAAAATGAGCTTTCAAAAATAAGTTCTTTTTATTCCAACATTCATCGCAAATTTTGATCTTAAAGCCATAATATGAATATGCTTTTGCTGAGACTCAACTTCTTGTCCAACTCCCAAGCCATGCAACTAATCCCTTTGGTGACATATTTCTCTCACCTCGAGAGTGCATCGAACTCCACTTATTCCAAGCCTTCCGCTAACCTAGCAACTGCAATTTTTTGTGCTGTTTTCGGTCCTACTTGCCAACAACAAAGTAGCAATATCCAAGCATTACCAGATCGTCTTGTTTGACTTATGCCTCCATTCAATTAACACTTGGTGATCAATAATTTCACGCCAAAGAACAATTTTGTTGCAACTGGCTACTATTTCAACCTCGGCAAGAGTTTGCCTCATCAATTTCAAATTTGGGTTTGCCTCTCTTGCGTAAATTCAATCTTTCAAAGATCCCCCTTCCCCTTTGCAATGCCAATGGCTCCTTTCAATAATCCCTAGTTTGGAGACACCCACTCACACTCTTGCCATTCTCATCGACACAGCTCTTCTCCTCAATCGATATCCCATCTTGAGATTGATCATTAGTCGTATTTGACATCATCCCCATTACTGCCATTGATAAGTGCTATTCGAGCTCTCGACCTCATCGACCGCTGCCCCTGATAGAAAATCCAGCATCGTCGTCGTCAAATGGAGGTCAATCCGAGCTTTAGGTTGAACACAAGCGAGCTGAGATTTGATACATCTTGAGGAACTGAGGATTTTAGTATATGAGAAGGTGACCAGTAGCTAATAACTCCAATCCGACTTCTTGTCACTAGGACCAACTATGTGATGACATGAAACTCACGAGGTCGTTGGTAGGGGCCCTGATTATGGTGTTGAAGAAGGAGGCAATGTAAAGCGAAGGAGGAGGTGTGAGGAAGATGAAGAAAGAAAAAAAAATTAAAGAAAAAATGTTCTTGGACAAAACTACCCCAAGCTGTAAATAAGATTAAAAGTTTGGGTCCTCATTTGAGACAAAATTAGCCACTCTGGGTCCTTATTTGATACGTGTCCACTTTGGATCCTTTTTTGAGAAAATGAACCCACTTCGGGAGAAAAAATGTTAATATAAAAAAAAATTAAATTATGCCTTCTGTGACATATATATCCCGAACTTTTTTTAGTATCATTAAAAATCTTAAACTTACTCACTATACCTTAAATTTTTTTTGTCATAAAAAATCCCAAACTTATATTAGTGTGACAAATATATCATTAATGGAACTGAAATAAAATGTATATATGTCATACGTGTATAAGTTTGAGTTTTTTAAAAAAAGTTGAGGATATTTGTATTCAATAGGTAAGTTAAGGGTTTTTAATGACCAAAAAAGAAATTTATGGTATTTATGTCATAATGAGTAATTTTGGATTCTTTATGATATTTGCCCTAAAGAAAAAGAGAAAATGATGTTGAACATTCGGTTTTGTACTTCTTTTTTGTTTTTCGGATAAATTTTGGTTTCGTGCATTTTGAAGGTCATTCTTTTAATTTGGAGGTCTCTTTGGTGACTTTGTAATTAATATATTGTTTCTTTTCCTTCTTTTCTTGTCAATTAAAGTAGGGGGCTAGGTGGCTTTTAGTACAAGTCGAAGAGACGCGGGAAATATTTAATAATTGGTGCATCAGGTTAAAAACTAGTCCCAATCTTTCTACTCCAAATCTAGCATATACTGATGGCGTCGTTTAAATAATTCAGAGTCTAAGAAAAAAGAGGTAATAATAAATACTGTGTTTGTTTGACGAAAAAATGTAATATTTCTTGAAATTTTTTTTTCTAGAAAGTCATTTTCTAGGAAAATAATAATATTTTCCTTAATAGACATATATTATTTGGTTGCTAGTAATTTGCGTTTGGGTAATTGGGGAACTTCATATAAGCACCAGATTCCAAGGTCCGGTCGTGATGGAACCCGACCCGACTGCCAATGATTGAGGTAGGGGCACCTAGG